>LPNX010385119.1:87568-109049 GCA_001517045.1 Pseudotsuga menziesii | reverse complement strand
CTTGATCAGCAGAGTCAGTTTAGTCTTCTTAAATGCTATATATCATTTATTTCTAAGGCATATCATGGATTTAAGAAATATGGCAGTGCATTCTGTTTTTCTATAAATATGGCATATTGCTGATTCTGTTTTTCTATAAATTTTATGTTATCTTTCAAGGAAGGATGTTAGATGTAATATGGAGCAAGCTAGATATTTTTAGCAAAATCTCATGGAGTTTCTCTTTGTAACTTGAAAGCAATATGATCTAAATTTGATGGAGTTTTTCTCTGTGTAATGCTTATCAAGCCAAATGAACAACATGGTTCAAAATTTTCAATAAAATAATAAAATATTTTGGCTTGTGATTTGTTTTTCATGGAAAAAGAAATACCTCGATTCCCAAGAACAAGCAGAAATGCATAGGACTAGCAACGACTCAAATAATATAGAAACATCATAAAATACATTAAAAAATAAAAAAATAAAAATACATTACACTACAAATTTTTAAAAAATACATTACAAATTTTTAAAAAATACATTACAAATTTAAAAAAATTACATTACATAATACAAACAATACATTAAAAAATACCTTAAAAACAATACATTACAAAATACATATTACAAACAATATAGTATATAGTAATATAAGTTACAACATTACAATATATTAAAACATTACAACATATTAAAAAATTACAATGATAAAATTTAAAAAAAACATTACAAACCACATTAAAACATTACAATATATTAAAAAATATTAAAATGATAAAATTTAAAAAAAAAACCAAAAAAAAACCACATACCTGAGCCGTGACCACTCCCGAGTCGCGGCAGTGAAGCCAACAGCGTGGGCAGAGAATGTAACAGCGCGGAGTCGCGGACAGAGAATGCAGCGCAGCGCGGGGCTGGAGAAGACACAGTCCGCGGGCTGGAGAAGACACAGTCTGCGGGGCTGGAGAGGGCAACAGCGCGGGGGCACGGGCACTCGCGGGCTGGAGAAGACAACGGCCTTGCGTGGGCTGGAGAAGAAAACGACGGTCTGAAAGAAAAACGAAACCTACAAAGCAGTCGTGAAGAAGAACGATAATGGTGGCCGGCAATAAGTAGAGATGTCGCGTCGAGGGTAGGAGAAAACGCGGTAAAAAAAACCGTGGGTTTTCTCTGTTTTCGAGGCACGACTCAGCTGACAGGGAAAAAAATCGTTTAACTCGTCGAGCCGTGTCGATCCGAGCCGATTTTCGGCGATTTTTCGAGTTAACTCGCCCCGGTCCGATTTTAACTCGCCGCGAGCTGAAACGGCTCGTTTCTCCTCCGATCTGAGTCAAACTCGGAAAAATCGCGATTTGAGTCGCGATTCCTGTGACTCTGGGTGTGATTGTCTGAGTCATCAAGGAACAACCAATTTCAAGGGGAAGAGGTCAATTCAGGGCTAGCGCTAAGGATGGGAGATCAGTGCCTTTCGTGCATTGGGCAATGGAGTCAATATACACCCAGCGTTGAGGTGAACCCACCTAGGGTAGACCTTGATCTATGGAACCAGATAAGTGTTTTGGTTCGGATGGCTCAGTTAATGCAGGAATTCAGTCGAGGAAGGCTAGCGCTAGGGTTGGATGAGACAGATCTGTAGATCTGAGGCCACCAGCAGACAACTAGCTCAATGTTGAAGGTGAAATGGGACCAGGAGGGGCTGATCTACACACTTGGCTCAGAGAAAATTGTAAAAAGTAAAATCCTGAAAAAGTCAAAGTTGATGATTGAGGCTGAGAGGGTGAGAAACTGATTTCTTCAGATTTAGGGCAAGCAGGCTGGATCTAGCTCAACGTTAGGCGTGTTCTGGAGTTCTCAGGACTTGATCTATCAGCCTAGCCTGTCAGATTTCGGAAACAGTAAACTCCGGAAAGGTCCAGTTTTTTAGTGATGGTGCTAGGATTGTTTTCAGTCTAAAACTCAGATCTAGGTCACACCGTCATGAATCTGGACAGCGTTGGGGGTGATTTGGATTGTGTGAGACTCGATCTATCAGTCTATGAAGTCAGAAATCAGAAAAGTCAAAACCCTAGTAGGTCAAATTTTTAGTGGGGGCGCTATGCAGTTTTCAGACTAAAATTCAGATCTAGATCAAACCAGCTGGAATTAGACCAGCGTTGCAGTAGATTCAGTGAGGGGGAGGCCCGATCTATGAAACCCAACAGTGGTTTGGCCAAAGATCGGACGGTTCCCGGATTTAGTATTTTTTTAAGGGTTTTTTTAGTATTTTAAGGATTTTCAGAAAAATGGAAGGAAAACAGGTACAATAGATTTAGATCTGTTAAAGAGAAGAGAATTACCTGTTGGATCGTACTTGGAGATGCTTGTAGAAGTCTTAACAGCAATGATCCTTGCTATCCCGATCAATTCTGGAAGATCCACGTGATTTCTATGACGGATGTAAGCCTTAAGCCACCAATGCCCCCCCTACCCTGCATGAGCAAACGTCAACAATATCAGATTTGCTAAGACAAGATAAAGAAACCAAATGCTATAGGAAAGTAAAAAGAAGTAGTCATAGATCACAATGACACTAATGAAAACCCCTTGATCCAAGACGAAAATAACCGAACGAGTTGAGGTCCCCTTGCAAAAACGCTCCAGCCAAAACGCCCTTCTGTAGACAAGACAATGACAGCAGAAAAAATATAGATCTCACATGAATTTCCACAATGATAGGAAGCAGAAGACTATCCAATCACCATTTGAGAACATCAGATGCAAAGCAGATCCAGAAAATATCCACGAAAAAATCTTTCTATTATTCAGATCCAAGAGCCAAAGACCCCTTACAAATGAGAAGCTCTCTCCTTTAAATAGAAATGAGAGAACCACAATCATAACCGAATCCTAACCACTTTCAAAACGAGTGGCTAAGATTAAAAGATAAAATATTCTAATCAATGGTTGAGATGAGCTCAACACACAATACATGGATCAATATAACCATAAAGTACCAAAGTGGACTAAAATACCTAACAAGAGGGTACCCCACTCAACAAGAAATAAATGAAGCACATGGTGGGTCCATGGAGTGTTAACTAACTCCCTATGGGTGCCCCATGGCACAATAAAACAATATAATATTTTAATTCTTTGACTTTGTGCCTCCTTGAGGAAATCGTGAGCCTCCCAAAAGCTCCAGAAAATAATATTAAAATGCCCAAAAAATAGGTGTGGGCCCAATCAGGTGTTGCAATTGTTGGAGAAGGTGCAGAGGACATCACTCTCATCATCATGACTCATCTCATGTCATTTCCTTGCCTCAGTAGCCCAAATCGATTTCTTCAATAGCCATTTAATCATTTATTAATCTGCCTCGAGAAACGTGAACCTGCCAAAACAGCCTCCTAGGGTGCCTGCATTGTCAAACTGAGCCCACCAGGCTCTCTGGGATGGGGGTAATATGGTACAAACAAGTGGCTGCACCCCCTATGCCCATACAACGCCCTAGGAGATCCAACTGAAACATCTCCATGCTCAGACATATCAACCTGTGAAGCAAAACTGCATCAGAAAGGCAAAATGAGCCTGATCATATCTGCAAGTGCTCGAAACTGGAAATAAATTGTCTCATTAGACTCAGAGAGTCCCAATCCATCTAGGGTGTATACTCATACCCCTCTCAGGTCTCTATCTGATCATCAACCATATCCGATAGACAATATTGAATATAACCATCTGTAAATGATCAAATACCAATAATATAACTCAGACTATCATCCATCTGCTACAAGTGTTATAAGGCTAAGACATGCTCTACAACTCATTTAAGCAACAATCACAACAAGTAGCAATCATCTCATTGGCGGTACATCAACCAAATACATATATAAGGCTTTATTTATTATTACTCACACTAGACTTTCAGGACTATACTCACTTCATAGTTGTAGTCAATTTGCTAGTGAAGGGTGAAGGATGAAATTTACCAGGCTAGGGCAAATGATGACTTCCTACTTAACATCATGACACTTTGGATATGGAAAGGAAAAACTCACTAAAACCAATGTCGGACAAACAACAACACAAGGAATGGCAGTGCCTCACAAATGGTTGAGCTGTTTAGAGAGTGCTTATTCAACTTAGGCATCATGACTACATCAAGCTTGATCCAGTTTCATTAGGATCATCAATTTTATTTCCATGGCCTTTTTGGCCTATATGACCCTTTGGGACTTCACCAATGCTTAAAAGCACAGCTAATCGCAACTTTCATCTGGGACATATTCAAATTTATAAGGTCAGCATATAATTTAACCATTGCTTTTTGGACCTTTTCTTATACCCTTCAAGGGGTATTTTAGCATTTCATTGCTCTTGCCCTTTTTACATATGTTAAGAAACACAGTTTAACATTTTCATTTTCCATGGGCACATATATAACATTTCCAATACAGGTAGTACATGAGCTTTTAGTTTTAGCCAACAACATCTTAAGTGACCAGGGGAAGTCCTGCACAGTGCCAAACATCGGGACAACCGACCATAATGATTTAGGCATACAATCCAACTCACCAAAGGCAAGTTTTGTCACCAACTCAGAGTCGAGACACAATATAAACAGGGAGGCTTATCCAACAAAGGTTCTAGCGGGGGAAAAGGTCCTCCATGCCATAAGTCAAGAAGTCAGTCGGGTTGAAAACTAAACTGGAAGGTAATGGATGGGTGGAGATAGTGAATGATGAAGCCAACACTAGCAAGCCAAAACAATGGTGGGAATGACTACCTCTATTCTCCCTAAGGAGGGTAAAACCAATGAGTATAGATCAGGAACTTCCAAGTCTAAGTAGGGACATCAATACATAATACAAAATACATCCAGGTCCATATAATTATGACCGCCAGATCATGACACCACATGTTAATAAATGTCACAAAAATGAGTATAAGAACAATGATAACCATAACACAATATAAAAAGTTGAGTCATAATCATGCATATAATCCATGTGAAACATCATCTGTCCAATGAGAAAGCACTGATATAAAACTGGGCATCAATAACTGCTTTGTAATGACTAAATGGTTACATCGGTCCTCAAATCTGAGTGTCCTGAGACTCAGTCTTGACATGGGAGAGTACAATAGTCCACTAATACAATAATGATCCGTCAAAACTGCTCATCTCAACATCTCATATGTAAGAGATCTGGCTGAAAAATGTACTGTATCTGAAAAATAGAATATGGTAGCTCGGCTACTATATATGTGATAACAAGAAGATATAGACAAATTACAATCCAGCAGATATTTTCACCCAACATAGGGAAATAGAACCTCTGCACACCACTAGGAAAACCCAACAAAACGGTACAGCATTGGCGCAGCTGTACGACCTTTTGCGTCGGCAGTATGACCCTCTTGCGTCAGCTGTACGGATTCGTACGGTCAGCTGTATGGATCCGTATGGTCTTGACGTCAGTTGTATAGAATCTGTACCGCTGTACGACTGCCTTTGCCGAGTTGTACGACCTCCTCTACATGAGTGTGTACAGCCCTGCTCTTTGCCTGATTTGTTGGCGAATCTTTCGGGTGAGTGCTCCTCCGTCTTCTCTGCAAAATTTCTCCTTCTGACTTCTCCGTTTGTCTGTATCTCTCATTGGTGTGTCCTCTCCACCAAATCTTCTTTTAACTCAATGGCCAAGCGAAAATCCTAACCCTCACTATGGATCAATGGATGTGATCCTTCGATGAGATCAATGGCCAAGATTAGATTAGCCATCACTAAAATTATTTTACTTTTCACTTTATAAAAGTGATTCCATTAAGTCAAAATCAAATTAAATTAATGAATGTATTTTCTTAAGTCTAAACTTAGGAAAATCAAATTAATACATTTGGCTTCCAGTTTAATATTTTCTTAGCATGCTAGGACACATGCAATGCTAAAAGACCTTCCTTGTTTCCACTTTCTAACACTCCCTCTCAACGAGGAAGGGATTCGGTAGCAACCCCAACTTGTCTCTGAACTTCATAACACTATGTTTGCAAAGTGCCTTGGTGAAAATGTCTACCACTTGCTCATCTGTCTGAATGCACTCCAACCAAATGGTTCCTTTCTGTACACAATCTCTCAGGACGTGATACCGAATATCTATGTGTTTTCTCCAGTCATGGAAAACTGGATTTTCAGATAGCTTGATGACTCTTTGATTGTCACAGTGAACTACTGTAGCCTCTAGCTCACACTCGAACAACCCTGAAAGCAACTTCTTCAACCACATTCCCTCATAAGCAGCCAAACTGGCTGCCATGTACTCAACCTATGTCGAGCTCAATGTAACTGACTTCTGCTTCCTGCTGAACCAAGAGACAACCCTTGACCCAATGCTGAAGCAACAACCTGAAGTGCTCTTCCGGTCTTCTACACATCCTGCCCAATCAACATCTATGAAGCCTGCTAACTGTGCACTTCCTCTGCGCTCGTAAACCAACCCATACTCCACTGTATCTTTGATGCACGGGGGCTTCACTTATTGACCAATATCCTATCACGTTAGTTCATATTGTGGGTTTTAAAATTATCAAAAATTGAACCAATATATTGCAGGTATTGGGGGGGATGAGGGGTTTAAGGTGGGGGTGGGTAGGGTGGTTTATAAGGATTGAGGTATAAAAAGGGGTGGGGAGGAAGTTTTAAGTATTGAGAGGGGGTTTCAACAAAAATACTTTGGGGCAATATCTCTGGAAATTAAGGGCATTCTTTAATATCCCACGATCGCACGTGCTATGTGAGAGGTTCACTAAGTGAAGTCCCCGTGCTTTGATGTAGCGAAGTATGTGCTTTGCAGCAGTCCAATGTACTCTTTGAGGGTCCACCATGAACTGGCTCAAAGAGTTGACTGCAAAGCTAATGTTTGGCTGTTTGTTGACCAGATACATGAGCAATCTAATAAGCTGTCAATACAATGTAGGATCAAACTCGTCTGACCTTGATGCATCAATCTTCCTCTAGTTGGAAACTAGAGGTATGGACATTGGCTTGCAATCCACCATCCTGAATCTCTTCAAGATCTCCACTGCATACTTCCTCTGTCCAATGAAGAAGCACTCATCTCTCTGCCAAACCTCCAATCCAAGGAAGTAATGCATCAACCCAAGGTATTTTATCTCAAACTCAACCGCAAGGTTGGACTTGCAGTTGTCAATCAACCTCTCATCTCCAGTAAGAAAGAGATCATCTACATAGAGTACCAGTATGAGAGGCACCTCACCTGGAAAGAAGTACAGGTTGTGGTCCGCCTCAACCTGTTCGCTGGAATCCCATCTCCCGTAGATAGCTATCTATCCTCAAGTACCATGCCCGAGGTGCCTGCTTGAGCCCATAAAGAGCTCTCTGTAGTCAACATACATGTGTCTACCTGTTCTCCACATCAAACCCCTCGGGCTGCTCAATGAATACATCCTCTTGTATAACTCTGTTGAGGAAGGTAGTCTTGACGTCCATCTGATGAACACGCCAACCCATCTCAGCTGCTAATGAGATAATGGTCTTAATAGAAGAATACCTGGTAACAGGGGCGAATGTTTCCTCATAGTTAATACCCTCCTTCTGTGAAAACCCCTTTGCCACGAAGCGCGCCTTGTACTTCTCCACGATTCCGTCTACTACATGCTTCACCTTGTAGATTCATCTGGATCCCACCACCTTTTTACCTTCTGGCCTCGACACAACCTCCCATACCTAATTCTTCATGATTGAGTCATACTCCTCAACCATGGCGTACTGCCACACATCATGTTGTGCATCCTCCTCAAAACTGGAAGGTTCAGAGTTAATCAACTCCATCATCAATGCCATATAACTAAGTCCCTCTAGTGGTTTGCTTTGTCTCATGGAGCTCCGTGGAAGAATCACCTGCTTGGAATCCTGAACTGTGGACCTAAACCACTTAGGCTGTGGCCTAGTGTCTATCTGCTGCGGTTGCTGGATATCCGTCTCCTGCTGCGACCAATCCTTTAAGTCAATGACTGAAGGATCCTGTCCACTTGACTCCCTTTGACTACCAAAACCTGTGCCCTGTGTCTGTACCTGTGTTTCCTCCAACTTGACCCCTGAATCCTGTGTTGGCTGCTCCTCTACTAGTGAGTCCATAGATCTTCGCAAGGCCCTGTCCTCATCAAACTGGACATCCCTACTCATAATGATCCTCTTGCGAGTAGGAATATATACTCTGTATGCCTTCGAAGTCTTGCTGTAACCAACAAGTAACCACTTCTCTCCAGAAGGGTTCAACTTCTTCCTAGTGTCAGAATGAACGCGACAATAGCAGACACTCCCAAATATGCGCAAGTGGCTCACATTTGGTCTAGTGCCTGTGAAGACCTCCTCGGGTGTCTTCCTCCCCAACACTGTGTGGGGACACCTGTTGTGGATGTAAACTGCGGTCCTGTATGCCTCGATCCAAAGGAATAGTGGCAATCCCTGATTAATTAGCATGGCCTTGGTTGCTCCTACCAATGTCCCGTTCTTTCTCTCCGCCACTCCATTCAGCTGCAGAGTATGAGGCATGGTGTGCTCCTTGATCCCCTCTGATGAACAATACTCCAAGAACTCATTGGAGGTATACTCACCCCTGTTGTCTGTCCTCAACACTTGGATATTTTTTCCTGTCTGGTTTTCTACGAGAGTCTTGAATTCTTGAAACTGCTCAAAGACCTCTGACTTGGCCTTCAACAAATGGATCCAGGTCTTCCTGGAATAGTCATCAATGAAAGTGACACAATAGCTGTAGCTACTGAACGATTGGACACTCATGGGTCCACAAACATCCGAATGCACTAAGTCCAAGGTCCCCTTAGACTTGTGCTCACTCTGTGGGAAAGGCTTCTTGATGTTCTTCCCTAGTGCACAACCCTTGCAGTGGTTATGTTTCTCCTCTTTTACCTGAGGAACTCCAATGACTGCCTGTCTCAAATGTCTCAGTTTTCCATGGTGTAAATGTGCCATCCTCCTATGCCACAGATCACCACGACTGCTACTGCTGTTGACTAGAGCCTTTGCAGACTCAAAGTGTAGTCTATACACCTTCCCGCTCTTGATCCCAATCACCTGACCCAAACTCCTATCTGACCCCTTGGGCCTGATATACACTCTATGGTCTCAGAACTTCACTTGAAATCCCTTGTCCTCTAGAGTGGAAACAGATATGAGGTTCTTGGTTAACCCTGAAACATACAACACGTCAGCAAAGCTGAGAGGTTTGCCAGACTCCCTTTGAAATGAAACAGTGTCAACTCCCTGTGCATGATACTACACATTCACCCAACTCAATGTGAAGATTTAATCCACCCTGCTGCAAGCTTTTGAAGAATCTCTTTTGTCCCGTCATATGACAAGATGCTCCACTGTCTACGTACCAAATGCTGTTGCCTGTGATGCTTGACATGCAAGCTATCAAGCATAAATCCTCGTCGAAGTTTTTGCTAAACTCCTCCACCTCTGCAGATCCTGCCATATGGGTATTGTTCTTATTTTTCTTGTCTAGGCACTGGGAGGCAAAGTATCCTTACTTGTGGTAGATGAAACTCTTGACTTTGGACATGTCAAGGTTCTTCTTACCACCTTTCTTTTTCTTTGCCTTACCCTTGCTCTTCCCTGCTAGGGCTAGAGTCTCTTCATCCACAATCTATGGGGCACTGCTCGATGAACCCGAACCTTGACCCATGCAAGTCTCCTCCTGCACAAAATCATCCCACAATCCTTGCCAATCAGGGAGCTTCTCCCTAGCCACAACACCTTTGACAAAGGTCTCCCATGGCTTAGAAAAGCCATTGAGGGCTATCCAAACTAGCTCCTCATCCTCATTCTTAGAGCCAACAGCTCCAAGCTCGTCTCTGATCTGTGTGAGCCTTGTGAGATAAGGCACCACTCCTTCACCCTTGGCCATCTTGTTACTGCGCATCCTCTTTTGTAGCACCATCTTCCGGTTTTCGTTCTTGCTTTGGTAAAGTCCTTCCAAATCTTTCCACATTTACAATGCGGTCTTCTTCCCGGAAATGTGAGGGACTATGTGGTCCTTTACCCTAACCAAGATGATCAACATAGCTCTGGAATCTAACTTCTTCCATCGTGCCAACTCTGCCAGATCTGTGGGCGCAACCTTCATGGAGTTAATGTGCTCCTCTGTATCACTGACATCCAGGATCCTTGTGATCCTTTCTTTCCAAGTAGGAAATTTTTGAGCCCCTTGGAGTCTATCCTCAACTCTAAACTGAACGACCATAGTGAAGTGTACCTGTCAAACCCTAGATCTAAACTCTAGGTTTGTGTCTTCAATAGATCTACCCCCAATCTATAAATAATGTTATAGTTTCTCAGATTTAGCTCAATAGAGCTTTGATACCATGTAAATTTTCCTTTAAAACTCAAACTAGGGCTAAATATATATTTAATTTTTATTGATAACCGCACATGAGTTTCTTTTACTAGTAATGCAGTGGAAAGTAAATACTGAGAAACATCAACAACAATCACATCAATATAGACACAGTGTTTTGGGTATGGAAACCCCCGGAGAAAACTGAAGATGGGAAAACCGGTGCAACAGTCAGATATGAAATTTTATTAAGAAGATATAGACAAATTACAATCTAACAGATAAATTCACCCAACCTGGCGAAATAGAACCTCTGCACACCACTGGGCAAACCCAACAAAACGGTACTACCCCTGCGCAGCTGAACGACCACCTGCATCAGCAGTACGACCCTCCTGCGTCAATTGTACAGATTCGTACAGTTATGACGTTAGCTGTACGGAATCCGTACGACTGTACGACTGCCTCTGTCGAGTTGTATGACCTCCTCTGCGTGAGTGTGTACGACCTTGCTCTCTGCCTGATTTGTTGGCGAATATTTCGGGTGAGTGCTCCTCCATTTTCTCTTCAAAACTTTTCCTTCTGAGTTCTGTTTGTTTGTATCTCTCCTGTGTGTGTCCTCTTTACCAAATCTTATTTTAACTCAATGGCCAAGCAAAAACCCTAACCCTCACTATGGATCAATGGATGTGATACTCCGGTGAGATCAATGGCCAAGATTAGATTAGCCATCACTTAAATTATTTCACTTTTCACTTTATAAAAGTGATTCTATTAAGTCAAAATCAAATTAGATTAATTAATGTATTTTCCTAAGTCTAAAGATTAATACAGGTTTGCAACATACATGAAATGAATTAAGGTGAAATACAACCATACATAAGCTATAACTGATAAAAGAAAATCGGAAATACAACCATATTGAACAACGAAATGAAATCAAGGCTAGAGAGAAGGAAAATAGTGGACAGTGTGGCCCTTAATCATTTAATTTTTTATTTTTTGGTTAAAAACTATCAAAAGAAACACAGGGACGCCATTTTTTGGAGGGAAACATTTCCTTCTTTCCAAGAAATGTCCCCTTCTATGTTTCCTTGAGTTTCCTTCAAACGGGATGTGGGTCGGGGGGACGTTTCCAATGGAGTTTCCAAGTTTTCGGGATGTGGGGGGGCGTGGAAGCGCTTTTCCTACCCTTGGGGATGCATCCCCATGTAACACTACTGTTTTCCTAATTAAGGCTGAAAAAACTGCATAAAACATGCTATAATCATCGTAATAGTAAGTGGAGATTGTCTACAAGCTGCCCACCTGCCTCGACATCAAATAGCTGATCGATCAATGATGGCTACTTGTCGACTAGTTGGATACTCATTTGTTGATTGAATAACTGTGAACTTAAAATAATAATAATGGAAACTAATGCATAAATTTAACAAGAAAGGTTTCCCCAAGGGTGTACCTTTAACTAATAAAATTTGCAACTATTCTAAGATATAAGATGCAAACAATTATACCAAAACTAAACTAGATAAGAAAAGAAGAGAGTATTAGGGTTATCACACCAAATTCCTCCCAAGTAGTAGATGTACTATTCCAATGTTTCATGTAACTAACTTTTCCTACAAAACAATCTACACCATATCCAGGCTTGAAACCCCAAAATGTTTTCCACTCATACACAAGAAAATCTCCAAAAATTTCCAAGAATGCCTTTGCTTAATATTCAACAATATTTCTCTCAAATATGCCAATCAACAACACTAATAGCCAAGGGGAGCAACCCCTTATATAGAGTTTTAGGCTCATCAACCCTCTAATAAAATAATAATATCCGTGGTTAAAACCCTAGATCTAACTTTGGGAAAAATAATCAACCACTATCCACTAACTAATTTAGGTGGATGAGGCCAATAATGCATAAAAATAGGTGGTTATGCCACCTATGCAAGTCTTCAATATAAAATAATCCATGAAGTGGGGCACACCATCAAAAGAGGGGAAAGACCATGTGAAAGCTCCAACGCCTACCCTCCCAAGCATGAAGAAGGGTGCAATGGATCTCCTCAAAGGGTGGAAGGCTCCTCAAGATAGTGAAACCTAAGTTGCATTGAAACGAAGATGGGAACAGATACGGATACGGGGANGGATACGATACGACAAGGAAGCGACAACATATATATATATATATATATATATATATATATATATATATATATATATCAAAAAGGCCAAGAGACATAAATATTTTAGATTACCATTCATCAATTAGATTTAAAGGTAGTCATGTCATTATAACAATTAAAAGTAGTAAATTCAAATATTGTCTTAAACAACATTCTTCTATCTCAAGTGCCATAGATAATCCACCCCCTGTCAAGCATTTCTGTCAAGCATTTAAACAAGAACATGTCAACTACTAAACATTGATTTCGAACCCTAAAATTACTCGCTAGATGAATCCAAATGTTAGCATCTAACAAAAAAATACTCCGATTGCACCTCTAGAAAAGTGTTGAAAATTGTGATTAAACATAATTTTTGATGCAATCCAATTACTCAACTATGTTGTATTTGGGTTGGTCCACTCACTGGCGAGACAATAAACTAGGCAAGTGAGAGTCGATTGACTAACCGGCTGACTCATAAAGTGACTAACTGACTGGCTCATAAAGGGCCTAAATTCATAGGATTGTCTACGACTTGGATATTCAAAGCTCACATAATCAACCATGTTTTTAAGGGGATTATTTAGCACTCACGTATAAATAACTGAGCTCATATTTTAATGCAACTTAGGTGTGATAACATGCAATAGTGTACTCTATGCCATAAAACTATCTCTAGACACCAATGAGTTCCCTTGGATATGTTGTTTACTTTTTATGGTTTATACTAATAAAATTGCTTGAAATAAGATTAAAATATCACATGCATATCATATGGAGAATTTGCTAAACGATGCACCATCATAATTTTCTCCACAACATAAGGATAGGGAAATGAGTGTACTAGCAATGGAGTAAATAAGGCCATAGGTTAAGGGTTCATACTAATTCAAAAAGGAAAAGATGAAAACTAAAGCATGTTGGAAGACTATTGGAAATATGTGTTGGTTTATGTAACCCTTCATAAATGTAGTATGCTATTTTCAATTTTGTATGGCTAACGCTTCCATTGTATCAATTTTGATATGCAAGTTGTTTTATCACATATGCAAGTCATTAGGGTTTGTTTGTACTTCTACACTAGGCCGTGAAACTAACACTATAGTAGACAAGCATTTGATACAATTAAATGTCCACAGATCAATGGAATTTTGAACTAACTGTAAGCCTCTATCATTTTTGGAAAATTTCAATGAAACAAAATCCATGAGACATAAAATGTCAAATTACCATTCACCAATTTAGGATTAAGGTTTTGCTCTTGATTTATAAGCTTTGAGGCTTTAAGTTTATATCTAAGTTTTGAGGTTCAATTTAGCGTTAGGGTTTTATAGTTTGCCTTTGGGTTTATTTATTTGTTTTTTTTTCATGTCAAAAAATCACTATTTCTAGTAAAAAACTTGCCCTATAGCAGCTGAAACATTTCAGAAAACCAGGAAATGGCTGGAAATTGCTGGAAACGTTTCAGGAAATGGCTGGAAATGGCTTGGAAACGTTTTTGATTTTCGGATATGGCTTGGAAACGTTTTAGTGCAGTTTCCAAGCCATATCCCCTTCGTTTCAGTTCTCGAAACGGGGAATGACGTATCCCCTCTTCCTATATGTTTCCGGTAACTTAAAGTGAAACAACCGACCAAACTCAATCAACTACATCAAGTGTAGCACATGTGGTCAAAGTGTAGTGCAACTTTTTAATTAGCAGCTGTGAAATTGCCAATTTCCTTAATATTTATCGAATTTTCTATTATAACCACTGTTTGGAAATCACACGACCGCTTTGCATCTAATGGGATTGAGTTGGAAAAACTCTGGCCACTCTGTTAAAAGATAATTGCTCCCAAAGCTAAGATGCCCCTCCAAGAGTGATTTTCAAATTAATTGTAAGTGCAAACCTTAGATCTCAAGTTTGCAATTGAGATTTTGAAGAGGTTTTGGATGGAAGATTGCAAACCTATGGCCACACCCATGATCACTAATCTGAAGAAGGTGACAACTTCAGATTTAGAGTTGGCGGACGCTATGTTGTACATGCATTTGATAGGTTACTTTATGTATTTGGATAACACTAGGCCAAATATATGTTTTATAGTGAACACCTTGAGTCAGTTCATGGTGGAGACAAGGCAGGAACTTTGGGTAGCAGAAAAACATGTGCTTAGATACTTGAGGGGCACAATGGAGTATGGTTTGAGATATCTTGAAGATGGTGAAGTGATGCTACAAGAGGATACAAACTCAAACTGGGTAAGTAGTGTAGTAGACAGGAGGAGCACCTTAGGGTGCTGCTTTAGCCTTTTGGATCAGGTATGATATCTTGGTTCAGTAGGAAGTAGAATTTTGTGGCACTTAGCACAGTAGACTGTAGAGGTTTCCTTGTAAGTTTTGATGACTGAATGATAAGCTGATTTGAAGGATACATCATCTGTTTATGTGTGTATTTCGTTTATTCTTCTGCTATTCACTTTTCCAGCTATTGTGTGATTGATGCTATGTTCACAAATTAATTTCTGCAGCTACATATATTTTATAATTGATTTGTTTGATTGAGAACATAAGGAAATCAGTCACCTAAGGTTTGGAAGTTTTATCACTTTGCACTTTGCCTAGAAAGGATGGAGGGCTTGGCTTGACAAATATACTTGCTTAGTGGACTATGTTTAGCAATAAAATGGTCATCAAGGCCATGAGTAGTAATGTGCCTTGGAAAATACTTGTTCAACATCTGGAATGCTACACATGTAAATGGCATGCCTGTCCCCTTTGGTCTTTGTAACATATTGCTTTTAAGATATAAGGTTTGTGTTTTCAAGAGGATATGGCAAGGTTTGCAGTTGGTATCTAAATAGTTGCATTGAGATTCCGTGGACTATTATTGTGGATGGGATTTGGCTGCACAATCAATTTGTACTTTCTCCATGCAAAGAGGGAAATTTGGGATAATTCCTTTCTTTGTGGGAAAATGGCTGCTGAGAAAGATTTTCATACATGGGGTAATTTGTCGAACAAGATCACATGTATCTTGGAGAATCCTTAATCAGTCTTAAAGGATTTAGGCTGTTGATTGAGCCACTTTTACCGCAATGTGTTAGATGATTCCAAATGATTGATGTTTAAGATAATATGGATGTTCATGGACCCATTCAGAGGGATTGGAGATCGTCTTATGGAATGCCATTTATGGATTTCTGAATCAAGGAACTCTTTGATAAAATTCATCAGACTGGTTTGATGGCAGATTGTGTTAATGAGAAGTGGAATGTTCAAGATCACAAAACAAGGTGGCTTTGGAGGTTTCACAGCATCTGGAATTTTATTGGAAATCTTAATCCACTATGGTTGAACCAGAGTTCATCTTGTAGCTCTGGGTGAATTTTATTTAAGTGGTAGGTGAATTTTTTGATATAATCAGAACATTTTTGCAAATTGCGTGTGCCCTATTGGGTGAATATCCTGGGTCCTGGTAATTGGGCCTTGATAACTCGAGGAGCTTGATTTGTCGTTGCCCTCTTTTCTTCTACTGCTCGACTTTTTCTCTCTAATTTGCTAGGTTAGCTTACACAGCTGCCTTTTTATATAGTCCCACCAAATTTTCAGTTACATAGGCATTGCATGGGAACACATTTATTGATTTGAAGAGATCATCAGGCAGTGCTTCAATTTCTTTCATTGCCATTGGGATAATTGTGAACATGAGTATGTAACCAAATATATCAATCCCAAATATAAAAGCTGGGTAGGATCCGCAACCGCATAACATCCAAGGCTGGGTAGGCCAGAAAAGCTGGATAGGTAAGCGTTTCCTCATTATAAATAATAGCTCGATTTGTCTGGGGTGGGTAGGATCCGGAAGCATATAGCGGGCTCCACAGGACATGTTCGGGTCCTGCGTAGACTCTATTCCATTCCCTGGCATCTACCTCATTTACGTCTGTTTCTATAACTCTTCTGCAACTTTTTTAGAATGGAAATGCTGATGACATTATTTTTTGCATCATATACTGGCTCCTTTTCACATGGGTGGGACTGACAATTAGATCACACGATATTCATCGAGACTGATTTTGTGTATCATACGGACATTACATGGCTTTGTTTATGGATTTATAGTAGCTTCTTGACCACAACTATTCATCCCTTTCCTTTCTCATTGAGTCGATGGGTCAGCTGGTTGATGACTGGACCAATGAATCTTGTCACACTTTTTCCCATCTGATTATCTTGTTTCTGTTTCCCTTGTTTGTACAAGGATTTGAGATGTAGTCTTGTGTTGCAATATTTTACCTATTGCTGGCTGCATTGTTTGTTGTTGGATTTTGCTTATGTGCATATAGTTTATTAATCAAGTTTTTAGGAGTGCTAACATTGAAACAAGATTAGTGGAATCGGATGTTTGCTGTTATGATTGCTTCATGTCAATTTTCATGCTTAAAACTCTCTGTTGCAAGCTGTTGCCCACCTATTTCGACTAGGTGGCAACTCTATGTACATGAAGATGTACATAGTTGTACAAATTTTACCTTGGAAAAATCTGAGGATTTTTTCACTTCTGCAGGGCAATTGCCCCTTTGTAAAACGAAATGTCCGCTCCCCTGCGTGGGAAAATTAATGTAATTATATGTGCTAGTGTGGGTCATATGATATGGATGCCACACCATGGAACTGGTTGTTAGGGAAGTCCCCTCATCGAGTGTTTTTTCCCCTTCCAATTAATCTTGTTGAGTAAACGATTTTAATTGGTTTGGTTTTTCACTCAAAATCCTCCAAAGTGGTGACGGGCGTTCTAACAGTCAAGTCCATGGGGTGGCTAAGGGTTCAAAGTGTTATTCATGGCCATGCTAGACATTTGTATAGAGTCTTGCGGAGTTTCGTTATGTTGTTGTATTTTTATTTATTTTTTCTAGTTAATTAATTTCACCCCTTGGTGGTTAATTAACTCAATTTTGATGTAATAATGTAATTGCTCAAGCACTGGCATTTTGTAATAGGGGCTATGAATGCAAGGTAAATTGCTATGAAACCCCCTAAGCCACTGCTTCGAGTCCCATGTCATTCTGATAAGGGGTTGAGGAGATAGACCATTTTTGTCTAAGCAAGGTCTATTTTTCCTAGGGAAATAATTAATTTCCCTAAGTCAAAAATTTAAATTATTTGATTTTGAAGGAAAAAATCAAATAAGGCCATGGTAATTAAGTTTGGGAGGTGGCTAATCATAGTTAATTTTTATTTAAATAAATCCCTCCATGGTCAAAATAAATTTTTGAAGATTTCCCAAGTGGGGTGCTACTCTTGTCTTAATAAAAGATAAAAATTAAAAATTAAAAATTAAAGATCAAAAATTAAAAAATTAAAAAATAAAATAGAAAATAGAAAATAGAAAATAGAAAATAAAAGATTAAAAAATAAAAATACAAGATTAAAACTTGAAAGTAAAATATTAAAAGATTTAAAAGTAAAAAGATAAAAATAAAAATAAAAGATTAAAAGAAATAAAAGATTAAAAGATTTAAAAGTAAAAGATAAAAATATAAGATTAAAACTCAAAATATAAAAGATTAAAAAATTAAAGATAAAATTAAAAATAATAAAAATTTAAATTTGAGTCAAAAGGGGGCCCCACTTGAGTCATCAAAACACTAGATCTAAGGGTGTAAAATCATTAAGGCATGGATCAAGCACCTAAACCATGGATTGAAAAGTAATCTAAGGGTGGAGAATGATTGAGAGGGTGCAAAAGTCAAATACCTAGATCTAGTGGTGGAGATCTAATCTACATCTAGATCTAATCTTGGCCATTGATCTTCAAGGGGTTGGGGTCTTTTTCAACTATATAATGAGGGTCTCACTTCCTCATTTGACAACTTCATGGATGCTATTGTTATGCTGCCGGAATCTTTCCCCACTCTCTTCTCATATTCTCTCAAGCAAGGGGCCCAAGCCTCTTGCCATTTTTTGTATTGAAGCTTTGCCCTAGTTGGGCCATTTAATCAAAGAAATTTTTTGGAGGGACATTGTGCTACATTCTACATTCTTCATGATCCATTTCTTGTGAGGTAACTTGTATCTTTTTTAGTTTTGCATATTTGTATTAGTCTAGTTAGCTCTCCACAAAGTATTTTGTGGAGAGATTAGAGAGTAAAAGTATTTTTACCCTCTTTTGTGAATGGTTTAGCAATTTTTCTTCAAAGTATTTTGCAGGGATTGTTAGACATTTATCACTAGGCTTACATATTTTTGCAGATCTAGATTTGTTTGCAGGTTTTCCAAGCAAGGATATCTCTCCAAGGGTTTCGTCTTTTCAAATTTTCAATTCGGCCTTTTTCCTTTTTCCTTTCTGAAACTGGGTTTTATTCACTGTATAGTGAATATAACCCTTGTTTTAGGGCCCCCATCCATTATATATTAGTATAGGCTTTAAATTCTGCTGTTTATATGTTGTTTTCACCCTAAAAACATTCATTTTCAGCCACTAAAATTTCTGTTTTTTCCATTTTTTAAAGTTCAGATTTTTCTGTAAAATTTCTGGGTTTTATACTAAATTGTTCTAACTTTCTGTTTCAGTTTTCTGCAGTAATTTCCAGCAAGTAAGTTGCTGATTTTTTGCAGGTTTTATGCACAGAAAGAGGAGGTTATGCTGCCCTAAATTGCTCAGAAAAAACCCAGCAAAAGTTTGGTCCAAAAGAGGCCCTAAACTACACTTCTTCTCTCTCTTCTATTACATTGTAAACCCCAAATGAGAAGTTCTTTTTGGGGTATTTCTCTGCTGTAAATTTGTATAAGTAGTTGCTCAGAGTTAGTTTTATTTGCAAGTTTTTCTGTTCACCCACCTATCTTTGTGACAAACCACCATCTCTGTTACAAAGATTGTTGTGAGGTTAGTTTACTGCTTTAGCTAGTTGTATTTTCCTTTCTAGTTTTATTTTCAGTTCACCCACTATCTCTGTGACAGACCACCATCTCTGTCACATAGATTGCGGTGCGGTTAGGCATTGCTTTAGCTTGTTACAGTTTCTTTCAAGTTTCAGTAATTTTTTAATTTTCTGTTTAAGGGGTAATCATACAACCCATCTATCCTGTGTATCCTCTATCCACTTGTCATCTCCCTTTAGGGACTTCAAGTTGGATATGAAAAGCAGGAGAAGTGGGGGCTTAGTTAATTAAAACAACATTCTTTCTTTTTCTGCTACAATCAACACATTTCATTTTTTCAGTCTAAGATCAAGTACCAGCACCTCCCATAAGGGATACTGCTTGGTTGATCTTGTTGATAGTTTAAAATAAACCTTGTATGCTAATCACCAAGACTAAAATTTACTTCTAAAATTAACCACCAACAACTTCACTATTTCCTGCTCCTCTACTCGGTTATCACCCTTCGGGGTACTCACGAGATACGACAGGGGATAGAGAAGTCTTAGTTTAATAGGCATCCATCTAGTAATTTTCCTGTTAATTAAAAACAGTGACCTCGGAGGCGACTTGGGGTAGTAGACCGTGGGGGGTCTCTAGGCGTTTTACGTCCTCCTTGTCGAGCACCAGGCCATTGGGGTTTGACCTGTGAGCTACAGGTGGGCTTTGCTCCCACTTTGTTGAGCGCAACAGCATTCCCTCTTTGACTTGAGAAGTACTAGATTGGGGTAGTCACACCACCAGATCTAAAACCTAATCAAAGATTTCAACTCTAATAAAATTTATTAAAATAAACCAAGAGACATTGCAAAACGTTCTACAAACACAGGTCACTGCTATTTATCTTTGCCTTGCTGTTCAAGGTTTTTACTGCAAGCTTTTCACCTTTCAGTTACAAGTATTTCTTTTCAGTTTCGCAAACTCTTGTGGTGGCATCTTTAATTCATTTGATTAAGTAATCACATTGTTTAATCTTGTAACTTGAAAGCAATCTGTTGTTTGATCTTTGACATAATAGCTTGTTCATATTGTGTAATTCTTTAGCATTTGTTCATATTGTTAATATTGTAGATCTTGCTTAGCTTAGGCAACTGTGGATAGTCATTCTTAATTCTTTTGTAAGTTTGTAACTTGCAATCTTTTGACTCTATTTAATCTAGGCATTGGTCTTGTAATTTTGTAATCTTAATAAAAGATCCCTTTAACTAAAAGTTAATAAACTTAGGAATATTTTCCTGTAGGGACTACCCCCCTTGGCTCTGTTGGGATCTTGCTTAAACGGAGGAGTTGGTAGACTGTGGTGACAGTGGTCTCCAGCTCTAACTTGCCCCCAAGGACACACAAAGCAGGTTGGAGACTTTCCGTGTCATAAAGTGTGTATTAGGCGGCAACACAAGCAAGGTTTCTTTTGTAGAAAAACTGAGTTTTACTGCTTGCTGGTTTAAATGAACAATTTGTGTTTTTCACTTCAGCCGGTTTTGCATAGGCTTGAAGCTACTTAAAAATTTTGCCGAACAATTTTAAACACACAGTAAAATCAAATACTAACAGGCTGGAAACAAATAAACATTCACACCATAAATTTGACTCAGAGATTTTTGGCTAATCAGCCCTGGAAAAACCCCCACGGGGAAAACCAGTCAGAGAGAGGAGAGATTTTTATTATTTTCTTCAGCAAAATAAAAGGACAGAAATGCAGGAGAAATACAACTTATCTCCACCACAGACTTTATCCCAAAGTCTGGACACTGTGCTCAGCAAACCAGCCGTACACCCTTCTCGATTTCTGTGCCAACTTAAATGCAGACCGTACAACCCAGGAAAAATCGTACCAGCAACAATAAATGCATCGTATAGTCTCGATTTCTGTGCTGTAATAAATGCTGTCCGTACAGCAATTAATGCAGCCCATACAGTCAATAAAAACCTCGATTTCTTGCAGGAAAGTGCCTCGAAACTCGTGCTGAATTTAATGCAACTGTACAGCAGCAACAGGCCGTACTCTACCTCGGTTTCTGTGCCAATAAACAATCCGTACAGCAATTAATGAAGGCCGTACTCTACCTCGAT
>LPNX010385119.1:4272-86244 GCA_001517045.1 Pseudotsuga menziesii | reverse complement strand
TGGAAGACTCTCAATACAAGCTCGGACTTCTTGCTCCTCAAGAAGTAGATCCAGGTCTTCCTGGAGTAGTCATCAATAAAGCTGATGTAGTACTCAAAGCTTGTCAAAGAACGTGACGACATGGGACCGCAAATATCAGAATGGATCAAATCAAGCACCCCGGTAGCTCTAGAGTCACTGCTCGGAAAAACAGTCTTGGTGTACTTTCCCAAAGCACACCCTCTGCACACATCCTCCTGCTCAGTGCTGAACTCTGGTAAACCTGTAACCATGCTCCTCAGCAATCTAAGAGCTGGGTGATGAAGGTGAGCCATCCTCCGATGCCAGAGCTCACAAAGCTCACTGCTGCTGCTATGTGCCAAAGCACACTGTGGCTGAAATAATAGCTTGTACATCTTTCCACACCTGACCCCGATGTCCATGGCACTGGACATACCTGTAGCCTTGGGATATACCTGTACTCTCCCATCCGAAAAACACACCCCAAGACCCCTGTCCTCTATGGTGGAAACTGATACAAGGTTCTTTTTCAGCCCAGGGACATACAACACATCGCGCAGAGTCATGGGACTCATAGACTCCCTCTGAAATGTGATGGTACCCCTACCAACAGCTCTCACAACGGTGTTGTCCCCAAGGACAACCTCCACATCCCTACCTGACTCTGACAACTCTGAGAACACCTTCGAGCTCCTGTCATGTGGCTCGTGGCTCCACTGTCAATGTACCAAGTAGAAGAGGTGGATGGACCCCCCTCATGTCCTGCCAATAAGGAATGCTCGCTGTCCTGATCCATATCTATGCTGGTGGCTAAGGTGACTCTCTCTCCCTCAGTCTGTCCAGCATAAAGGGAAAACTCCCTCTGAAATGCAATACTAAACTCATCAACCTCTGCTGAGGCTGCAGTCTGCTGTCCCTGCCCCTTCTTCTTCTTCTTGCTTGGACACTGTGAGGCATAGTGTCCAAACGCTTGACAAGCATAGCACTTGAGTTTACTCAAGTCCTTCTTCTGTCCACTCTGTTGTCCCTGCTGCTGCTGCTTGGCCCCACCCTTCTTGGGACCCTTCTTCTTCTTACCCTTGGCTGCCAAAGCCACATCCTCATCATCAGCCCCTCTCTGAGAAGTACTACCCTGTACAAGACCCCTCCTGGTCTCCTCCTGCACAAAGTCATCCCATAGCCTCTCCCAGTCAGGTAGGTTCTCCCTGCCCACTATAGCCTGCACAAGAGCACTCCAGGACTTTGAAGCCCCGTTCACTGCTGTCCGCACAAGCTCTGTAGGGGCAACCTTCTCCCCAACTGCTGCAAGTTCATCCCGAACTGCAGAAATCCTAGTAAGGTAAGCTGTGACTCCCTCTCCTCCATTCATCCTGATACTCTTGAGTTTTTCTCTGAGAACCATTTTCCGGTTCTCATTAGAACTCTCATACAGGCTGATCAAGGCTGTCCACATCTCATGAGCCTTGTCCTTTCCTGAAATGTGAGGAATAATGTGATCTTTAACCGCATCAAGAATAATTCTTTTGGCTTTGCAGTGCTTCTTATTGAAGGCTGTGAGGGCTGCTACATCTGTAGATGCAGGAATGGTAATGGGGTTTGCAGTAGTGTTCCTCACTATGTCTGGCCATAACTCATTTTCTTCAAGTAACAGCAAAATTCTAGCCTTCCACGGCACAAAATTCCCTGTCCCATCCAGCCTATCCTCCAATCTAAGTCCCGTAGCCATCTCAACAACCACTCAACAAAGTGCTGTTCACTGACAGAAGTAAAATAACAAAAATTTCTGAATGCTGCAAATTACTGTGTGTCTGCAAAAAAATCACTGTTTCTGCCCCCTTTGCTCTGATACCATGTAGAAAAACTGAGTTTTACTGCTTGCTGGTTTAAATGAACAATTTGTGTTTTTCACTTCAGCCGGTTTTGCATAAGCTTGAAGCTACTTAAAACTTTTGCCGAACAATTTTAAACACACAGTAAAATCAAATACTAACAGGCTGGAAACAAATAAACATTCACACCATAAATTTGACTCAGAGATTTTTGGCTAATCAGCCCTGGAAAAACCCCCACGGGGAAAACCAGTCAGAGAGAGGAGAGATTTTTATTATTTTCTTCAGCAAAATAAAAGGACAGAAATGCAGGAGAAATACAACTTATCTCCACCACAGACTTTATCCCAAAGTCTGGACACTGTGCTCAGCAAACCAGCCGTACACCCTTCTCGATTTCTGTGCCAACTTAAATGCAGACTGTACAACCCAAAAAAAATCGTACCAGCAACAATAAATGCACCGTACAGTCTCGATTTCTGCGCTGTAATAAATGCTGTCCGTACAACAATTAATGCAGCCCGTACAGTCAATAAAAACCTCGATTTCTGTGCAGGAAAGTGCCTCGAAACTCGTGCTGAATTTAATGCAACAGTACAGCAGCAACAGGCCGTACTCTACCTCGGTTTCTGTGCCAATAAACAATCCGTACAACAATTAATGAAGGCCGTACTCTACCTCGGTTTCTGTGCAAACATTAAATGGCTGCCTCGATTTTCGTGCCAACAAGAAATCACTTCCAGCGCTGTTTGAAAATCAAACCCTTCTTCAGCAACTCGACCTCCTCTCTCAGCTCTCCTCTTCTCATGCAAAAAATGAAAAGTGATTGTCCTTTTGCCTCCCTCAGCCTTTTTGTTCAACCCTAAGTGAGTTTCTAATCCAACGGTGGAAAAGAAATCTAATCCAACGGATGAGAATCAATGAGAGTAAAAATCCCTTTTATTTATTTCTCATAAATAAAATTACTCTCACTCACTTAAATTTATCAAAAAGTGACTTTATGGTTATAAAGTCTCATTAAGTGACATTTAATGTGAGGGTCACCTTTTTCCCTCTTTAAGTGACTTAGGCAAAATAAAGTCACCTAGGGAACATCTGCCTAGGTACAAAAACTAACATCTTTGGGTAAAGGGTGCTTTTTGAGGATTTAGTTTTTTTGGCACATGCACTCCAGACTTCAAAGGCTAGTTTCTTGAGGTAATGAGGGTTGTCAAGGATCGGTTTATGCAAAAAAATTCGTTCCAAAATTTAGAGACCGGTTTCTGCTGCCATCACAAGATGTTTGGCATTTTCAATTCCAATTATTAGCTTTCCTTTCATTTTCAGCATTAGTCTCCTTGTCAGCCCACTGTCTTTTTGTAATCTGTGCACAGACCTTATGCTGGTTAAGGATTCTTTGCACTTGCCTTAGAGTGCTATTTGATATATCCATCAGCTTTTGGGAAGGGATTTGGATCTATTGTCCGAAGGCCTGCACCATGTTGACATGGGCAATTTACCTCGCATTAGGATTCAATATATTTCACAACATTACTGGGTCATTGTTGTTAATACCATGTAAAGTGCACACCAATTTATATATGTTGCTGTTTGTGCCTAAATTGCATGGCATTAGTTCCAGTTCCAGGCACAAATCTGTCGGAGTTTTTAAAAAGTTAGGATTTGAATTTTGGATACAAGGCAATGACACACACACACGCACATCAATTGGGTGTAGCTTGAGTGGTTGTGAGAAAAATTTGTTACCCTCCCCATTTGGTTCAAATCCCACTTTGTGACATGTTTGCTTTTAGTGAGCCAATTGTTGATCAGCTATATATGTTATATTCATGAGTTGTTGACTTGGCAATGTGCTGGGTTTCCCCTGGGATATTTTACTTGGAATATATATATATATATATATATATAAAAGTTGTTGACATGCATCAATGTTATTAGAACTGGATTGGTGGACCCCCAAAACTGGAAATCGGTCGGAACTGTATAAAAAAATAGTTGACCAAAAAATACAAAAAAAATTCAAATTTTGGTTTAAAAAATATATTTACGTACATCCATGTGAATCCAAACAGTTGAACACAAATATGCAAAGCTTTCTCATGTATATAACAAGGGTACATATAATTAAAAATATCACCGAGTGCAATACATATTTGAATCGAAACACATAAACAAAGAGGCTCTAAATGGCCTGTAGGGTCCAAAAAATATCATGCTACAAGAAATAATTATATGTCATCAAAATTGCTTGTATTGGGATCCTATTAATCAATAGCACCCTTCACCCACCTCCTCTAGGATCTAGCCTTTGCCTCTAACTCAAATCTTGAAGTTGATCCTCCAAGGACATTAGTCAACACCCTCAAATTTTGATGAAACTTCCTAATCTGAGACTTAAAATATGGTAGAAAATGATTCCCATGCCTAATAAGTGATTTTTCCTGAGTAAAGGGTACACTTTTACTAAGTTCATGATATAGGAGTTCAACAATCAACACCACCAACATCAAGGTACATAGAGGGGTTGATGCTCTTGATTAAATGCTATTCCCATACCCTCATACATGTTAGAATCCAGTGGAAATGTTGTAATCTTAAAACCCTGAAAATTGTTAAGTGAGTTGAATTTCAATGGAATTTAAAATTCTACCTTTTGCATATGAAGTCTGATGAGGTTGGAACCACTCAAACATCCTGAAACGATTAATGGCAATGCTAAAATTTTAAGTAAAATACTAGTAATCAGTATGGTTAGGGTTAGTTTTAGGGTTTTTGTTTTGCATTTTTTTAATTTATTTTTTAAAATTTTCATGGTGAAAATTGTGTTCCCATGCCTAACATATGGACCAATACAGAACCGGTCGATTTCGTATGAAACCGTCCATTTCCGGTTTAGGGCTGTGATTTGAACCACTTAGGTCTGTAAATCAATAGAACCAGCCTATTTTGGCAAAACAGGTCCAGTTTTGACAACATTGCTTGGCATTGTGCCCCCAAAAATCTAGTGTTTATCCTTGGGAAAATCGTCAGGATGAGGGGAAGTTCCCAGGCAGTTTCTCCCAAGATATGTAACCTGGAATATATATATATATATATATTTATATATAAAACCATGAAACAAAAACATAGAAAACTCAGATTTCAATAATCAAAGTCATTCATTACTTTGAAAATATAATCTATACAAACATGCATGCAAAGCTTACATATCAATTGCATGCTTAACATCATAACTCTTAGTGTAGTAAACATATTATTTGCAAAAGACATGAGGTCCTCATGCTATTGTTTATGAAGATTGTATAGACAATTAATCCATTGTAATTTGAAGTACTCTAAAGACAATTGGCTCCATATAGTTATCAAGAAAAAACCTTATCCTTCCAAACCTTGGATAAGAATTCTGCACACAAACTAATTTTGCCTAATCTATTACCCCTCATATTGTATGAGGGTTACACGTGATTCTGATTAGAAAGATTGATCTTGCAGGATGATTCATTGGATAGACTAGGGTACATGTGAGCTTTGGTTTAGAGATGTTGCTCTCCTTTAATTGATTTGATGCTGGGTTGCTGCTAGTAGCTATTGGATGAGGTCTTTTAAGTTTTCATGGTGTTTTAATTGGGGGAGATTCACTTCTCTTTTTGTGATGGATGGTTGTGGCTTGGTTCTATCTTCATAGTTTCATATTTTTGGTTGATGGATTGACATGCTAGTGGATATTTGGAAACACTGCTTACACTATTGCTTATCCTAGCATCATGGTGTTTTTCTTGGTATATTATTTAAAGAGCGCTACAACTATACTTACGTATGATGGTTCTAGCACCTCAAGGGGTTGGAAGATGATATGAGATGGGATATGGATTGAAAGTTTGATGACATGACTAGATGTGGATTATAATGAGAACCTATATCACTTGAGGATGTTTGTTATGAAACTTTGGCAAGAACAAATTATAATAGTAATGGGCATTCTCATGTGAAACTTTATTAGGGGACCAATCCATTTCTTATATTGGTGATGTCACAAAAGAGCCATCCCGCCTTTTTTCTAAAAGACCAATACTATGGATTTACGTGGAGGAAGTTTTCAATATTGTTTGAAAACTTGATGGGGCTATTTTTGCACAACCTAGCGACCAATTGGTTGGCAAGAAATCAACCACTAACTCGACACAACTATAGAATTCCCCCACAATGTGTCACTACCGCAATGAACTCCTCTTTTAGGTTTACTAAGCTTAAAGGACGGCAAGCGTAGACTAGCCAAGGGAGAGACCCTAACAGACTTTCTTCAAGGTCAATCCTAAGATAATGATCTAGCTACCTTTTTATGAAGAGGTGCCTAACTAAGGTAAAGAAATATGATCAAGACACCCTAATTAACAATTCAAGGATGTAGATGTCCATGGGGGTTAGAGTAATTGGTAATGAGTAATTGGGAATAAAGTTGCAAATGGAAGGTCATGAGTTCATATCCTTTGTGGGCACTTACTTACAAAAATAAAAATAAAAATTCAAGGATGTAGATGAAATAGTAACCAT
The DNA here is from genome assembly GCA_001517045.1 of Pseudotsuga menziesii. Classification (NCBI taxonomy): domain Eukaryota; kingdom Viridiplantae; phylum Streptophyta; class Pinopsida; order Pinales; family Pinaceae; genus Pseudotsuga; species Pseudotsuga menziesii. The sequence goes on along the minus strand of LPNX010385119.1, from coordinate 79,864 downwards.
GAAAGGAAAAGCATGATACACAAGTGAAATAAAACTTGATCATTAACAAATGTGATTTATCTTCAATGTATCATGTAGGCATTAATACAGATCATGGCAATAATAACTTAAGCAAAAATATAACAATGAGAAATCAGATTATGCTATCATCCATGAATCATTATATCAATCAAAGAAACATCCACACGTAATCATCAAATTTGGAGCAACCAAGTCCGGTTGATCCTTTAATAATCGAATCCGACTATCATGTTGGATGATGAATATTACAATGATGTCTTGGCCTTAAATATGGCTTGGACATTCATGATGAGGAGACGCCTCCTTTCATACTAATCTAACTATAAATTATTTAATTATTTTCTTATTTTATATTTGTTACATTGCCACTCCCTTTATGGGAGCTTTGTCCTCAAAGCTCGAGTATTTCCTAATGTCATCTTTTATTCTGGCTCTATGTCGCATTGATGACTTGAGAGGTGCGATTTTGATTACGACCATTGCTTCATTTTGATTATTATGTCTTGGTATTTGCAATAAGTATGAACTTGGTGAAGTTTTGTTTACGCTTTTTCTACTTGTCTGATTGCTTCTTTTAACTATGTTTGTCGTCAATTGAACATGCTCAACATACATTACGACCTTAACTATTTTCGTGTTGTTATCTCCAACACATTTTGTGTCATTTCCCTTGAACGGGCTCCTTGTGCTTATAATGCTCATAAGAACACCGGTCTTATCTTGTGTCTGATAGATATTATAGTTGCTTCCCTTGATGTTCTTTACAGTTGTCTTTGTGATGATATTTATCCTTCGTGTGTTTGTGATTATGACATTTTTGTCGCAGCGTTGATCATCTTTATTGTTAGCAACATCGGCTTGTCGCTTATCACAATCTTGGTTAGGATCATCTTTTTTTTTATCAACTTGGGTGGTTTCTTCTACGTGATTTTCACCTCCCTCTACATTTACTTTAAATGTTTCGTCCATAGTTTTCTTTATTTCGTCTATGTCCTTAAGGATTTCCTCAAGGAGATCTATGAATTCGTCGCTCTTACTATAAGATGCCATGGATGTTTGTAGAACGCTATTTTGGCCTTTTAAGGTTAATTTTGAATAATAATATATTAATTAATTAATTAATTATTATTATTATTATTATTATTTTTATTTTTCATAAACTATATAATATTTTGTATATAGTTTTTTTTTTATAAACAAATTTTATAATATTATTTATATTATAATAAATATAATATTTGATTTTTTAAAAATATATTATTATAAATATATTATATTACAATATTATATTATATTTTTTTCTTATGTTATAATATATTGTTTATTTTTTTGGTTGCAGGTTGTGGATTTTCTTTTTGGTTGACGGTCGTGGAAGTGGAGGGAGCGACGGTGTGTTGATGAGCAGCAGGGCGAGGGCGAGGAAGGAGGATGAGGACGAGGGCGAGGAAGGAGGATGGTGGCGGTGGCAGGGAGGAGGTGGTGCGTGGAGGTGGAGGCGGGTGGGAGGATGCGCGGAGGGTGAATGGGCGAAGGAGGTGACAGAGCTGAGGGATGGGCTGGTGGATGCATGGAGGAGGATAGCGTGGCTGATGGGGCAGCGTGGTGTGAGTGTAGAAGTGGCAGAAGGCAGGATGACGGAGGCCGCGTTAGCGGATGGATGTGGGAGATGGGAGACGGAGCAAGCGGAGAGCAGCAGGCGAAGTAAGGGAGCAACGATGCTGGTGGAAGAGGGCAGTGTAGGATGCCGTAGGAAGGACGTGTGAGCAGGAAGGCAGGATGCGGGAGGAAGGCAGCGACGTGGGAGAAACTCTACTGGAGGAAGGACGTGGGAGTAGGAAGGTAGCGACGCGGGAGCAACAAAACGTGGAGAGGTGGAGTGGCAGGGCATGGAGATATTGGAACATGGAAGAGCATGGAGAGGGAGCAACGTTGGGGAGAGAGGGGAGTGGAGCAACGATTATGGGTGAGATCTGGTGATAACGAGGGCAAGAAGTAGTGTGTAGGGAGGTAGAGAAGTGCAAGCAAGAGGGAAGCAGATTGTAGAGCGGATGAAAGAGGAGGTGGGGAAGAGGGGATCGGTGAAGTGGATGGTAGCAGCAGAGATGAAAAGGAGTGAAGAGGAGTATGGAGGAAGGTTTGTGAGGAGCTGGGTAAGTGGAGAAAGAGTGCGCACAAAGATTTTTTTTTTTTTCTTTTTTTCGGTGGAGCTGGGATATAAGTGTCCAAGTCTCTGATGAGAGATGAAAGGGAGGTGAGTATGAGTGGAAGAGGTGATGTGAGATCAGCCGAAACCGAGCTCAAGTGGGAGGAGCCGAATTCGAGCTCAGGTCGAAGGAGCCGAATCCGAGCTCTGATGCCAAATGGAGCAATCGAGTCCGGTTGATCCCTTAATAATCGAATCCGACTATCATGTTGGATGATGAATAAGAATAATATATATTAGATGATGAATATTACAAAAATGTCTTGGCCTTAAATATGGCTTGGACATTCATGATGAGGAGACGCCTCCTTTCATACTAACCTAACTATAAATTATTTAATTATTTTCTTATTTTATATTTGTTACAAAATTCCAAGATAGCAAATAGTTATTGAGGTTTTAAACCATTAGAAAATGGATTAGTGAAAGTTAACACATGTGAATTAATTTTAACCATAGCATTATCGACAATATAACATGACTTATTATCAAGTTTTCATGAGGAGCAAATAGCCAATGCTAGAGAAATGACTGGAAATACTATTATGAAATATACCAACTGATCTAAAAGGAGAAAGCAGATTTGTATTATTTAGTGTTGATTACTTAATTAAATTACTAACAATAGTGAGCATGCATCCAAGTATTAGATTTGTAAGCAAAAACCCAAATGCAAAATGTTAGTATGCCTTCAAACGAACTATTTAACACTATTATTTGCTGTAACTTTCAGATCTGAAAATGATGCAATATAACAACTGAAAACTAATAGAAACAATATTCAAGGGATTAGAGCAGTCTATTAGTTAGGTACCTGAATCACTTATCAAAATCAGAATTTGAAACATTAAAACACCACCAGAATTAATTAAATTACTAACAATAGTGAGCATTCATCCAAGTATTAGATTTGTAAGCAAAAACCCAAATGCAAAATGTTAGTATGCCTTCAAACAAACTATTTAACACTATATTATTTGCTGTAACTTTCAGATCTGAAAATGATGCAATATAACAACTGAAAACTAATAGAAACAATATTCAAGGGATTAGAGCAGTCTATTAGTTAGGTACCTGAATCACTTATCAAAATCAGAATTTGAAACATTAAAACACCACCAGAATTAATTATATGTTGCTGATTTATTAGATCGTATTGTGTGAATGTTAGCCCCTTAATGTTTACAGTTTTAGTAATTATGAGAGAAATTAATCCAAGGAGGGGAAGCGGATGGCTCCCCTAAGAGTTTCTTTGATCTTGATCTTGAGATGAATGGATCCAAGAACCTGAAAATTTTAGAAATGATTAGAAAAGATAAGGTTGGAAGAACAACTTGAAAAAGCCATGAAACTACCAAAATAGAGATCAAGTGCGTTAAAGCGAAACAAGTGTTGGGCAATGGAGTCATAAGCTAATCACAAAAATGACCAAGTAGTCTTTAAGGCAGAGTGGAGGCAAGCAATCTCTCTTCTTTGCGAGCCAAATGTAACAATTAATTTCTCACTCCAACTTTGATAAACTATCAAAAATTAATAAATGCCTTAAGTGATTGAATTTACTATAAATTGAAAAGAGGTTGCAACAATCTAATCAAGCAAATAGAAATTTCAATCATAAGAAATGAGGTTCATAAGAAATGAGGTTGCAGCAATCATTTACTTGATGAAAAATGAAATACCAAAAGCTACCTAAGACCTTGGTGAAGAGCCTCCTTTCACCATTGAGAAAAGCTTGCAACAACATGCACCAACACAAGATCCTATGAATCACTAGAGCAAAATCTTAGCAGAGTATTTCATTCCAAGAGCTTTTGACCGGTACAATTGAGCAAGAGCCTCCCTTTTATAGCATAAGGGGGCAAATGGGCTCAAGATGTGGACAAATATTTAGTTACAATGAATGATGATATCAAGAAGATGAGGTGCTAGATTAATGGTTTATATCACATCTCTACAAAACGTAGTTATGCCAAAAAGCCAAGTTGATTTGCCTTAGTGGGGCGAATTTACTTCTTTACTTGTAAATAATAATAAAATAACCCAATACCATGGGTCTTCTCCAAAACCATGTGTAAAAACTATGGGATAAGCTGAAATGGTATGCTAATACCATGGGTGGTTTGCCTTGAGAAAATTGTTGGTCAAAATAGGCATCATGAGCAAATCGTTGGAGCCACACGATCCATGCAAGAGATAGGTTGAACCATGTGAAAAGTAGTAATGGATGGTTGAGATCTCATCTTGAAGTGAGATTGAGGCTAGATGATCCCCATGAGGCTCAACATATGTACCAAGATACCGCATCATTAAATTTTCCTCCACATGCATGCCCAAGTGCCACTTAGGCAAATCAACCCCCTTGAGAAAAATGTATTATTTCCCAATAAAAATTAATAAAGTGCATCTCAATGAAGAATTAGAACATAAAGTGCACTTTTCCTCCTCAATGAAAAAGTAGAACCAACTTAGGCTTTTTTAAATAAAAACCTTAGTGGTGCCTTGTATTAATCTACTGCCTTTTTGAAATAAACCTATAAAACTCCCTGATGCTGGAAATCACTGAAAGAGGACAACGCTTGGCCTTTTGAGAGTTGGGATGGATAAAAGGTCCAAATGGGCGTTCACAAATGCCAAGTCTTTGTGGAGAAGGAGGTTGGATCGTTGCCATGTGCGTCGATGAAGTATTCAGGTTGCTCGTCGACACCACAGGGAATGACCCCTGTAGATTTGACCAAAGTGGAGGAGTGTTCTGACATGCAACCGTGGGAGAATGATAATAGAGCTAAATGGGTATCCAATTCCATCATAAGATCTAGAACATACTGAGTCTATCAATCCCATGCACGATCTTGAAAATCAACACTATAAAACACTGAGGAAAGGCCCACCACCTTTCTGGAAGTGATTGATCTGAGGTAGTAGTGGTCAATTTGATGTCATATACCTACGTAAGTGGATAAATAGGTATCAAAATATGTGCTTAGAATCATTGGACCCCATGTACAACCAAAGATATGCAATAGCCCTTTTGGCTGCTATATAACATTGATAAACTGGCATTTGAATACAATAGCTCTGAAGAAGACATGCTGATATCTTAGTAGCAATGAAATGTAGCTGTAATATGATCAAAAGTGTCCTTGGTGGACCAATAACAATGGGCATCCACATGGACAAGTACATAAAGACGCAAGTGATCATCGAGGTGAGTCATGAATCATCATATAGTTAGTCATGATAAACATGATATTATATCGACACCACAAATATATTCAAACATGTTTTTGAGAAAGATGGTTTACAAATTAACTAGTACCATGATAATATCAAAGCATACACGAGGACAATTTTCTTGTTTGGGGTAGATTATAGATGGAGCTAGAGAAGTGAGGTTTTGGTCAAAGGTGATTGGTTGACTCAAGATGAAGGATAAGGGAAAAATTTGTGATCTTCATCAATAGGCCAAACAATGGGGAAAGTGTTTCACAAATGAATGTTGTGTAATGAGGTACTACTCCTTTACCCTTGGCATTCAGATTTCCCCCCTTTTTATTTTTTCTTTTCTAGCTCCTTCTTGGACTTGTCTTCTTTGATTTTTTTTTTACTCTTTTCTTCTTGTACTTTTTCTTTTGGAGACCCGGGCCATTATTTTATTTGGAGGTACCTACAAGTAAGACTTGCTTTCTTCTTTGAATTGCTTGATTTTTGCAATTTCTCTTGGTCTTCTTTTTCTTTTTGATTTGGTGAAGATTTTTCTTTTACACCAGCTTCTAGTACAAGGAATCTTGGACTGGGAGCTTTTTTCAAATGCCCTTTTTGAGGCATGGGTGGGGGAAGAGCCTTTCATGTTTCAGGTCTAGGGAGAAGCATTGCTCCATGGCAATTCTTTCTGCTTAATAACCAGTTAACCTCAGGGATTTACAAGGAAGCCTCCTAAACCATCATAGCAATCATCACAACACAAGCATGCCTGAGAAACAAAGGATAACAGGGAAGCATTCATGGTGAAGGGGTCATACAAGGGAGGTCAAGAGTTAGTTTGTCAATCTCTAGCCAAAGGATGCAAACCAACATATCAGGTGATGATGGGTGATGTGTAGGTGGCCAAAGGTGGACTTGAAGAAGGGGGAAAAAGTCCTTGCAAAGACCAAGAATCACCTTGGTTCAATGACACATAAGTAAATCAAGAATCTATTACCCTCATCAACCTATGGGTGGTACTGCTAACCATACTCATCAAACAATCAATACATCCTATGTAACAATAGTAATGTAAAGTACAACATCACATAATATATCATCATGACATGGCATAACAATAGGAAAATGGCACATCTCACATGATCATGACATCATCTCATCAAAAGAAGGCCCAATAGTAGTAGGGATGGGCCTTAATATTTTGAAATGCATAATTCTTTGAAGCAAAAATAAGTATAAATAAGAATGCTTATAGAATGTGGCATAACAGGGGCCAACCCCTATACATCACATATGGATTTTGATGTTCATATGCACATTATATGGAGGGTCCATTTCCTTTTGTAATTCCATTGACCCATTTTGAAAGGGACTTGGGATATACTTTTTGTGGAACCTTTGATGGCATGCAATGATAAAAGTGGATTAAACATTGGCCATCCCCTTCCAAGATGGTTGTATGTATTGTTTGGTCCACGAGTATGGTCTTCACCTGTTACATTGGTTTGCATTCAAACATGGAGTTGGGAGGTAAGTTGGACCCACTTTTATTGGCTCATGGGGATGGCATTTTAATTTTGTCACATCATATGCATCTGCATCACTTGATAAATGATGTAGCTTTTTGGCTCATAGGTCATCTACACCCATCACATTTATTTTATGACCAATCATTGTGGTGGAGCCATCTTGCCTTGGTCACGGATTGGTGATGTCATTGTGGAATTAAATCATGAATTGCGTTGTCCTTATCAACTCATGAAAGTGTTTCATGAGATGTGTTGGGCATAAGCTCACGTATGACACCTTTATGACATCACCATTATGTGGATCTATTTTCTTGGGAGTTAGTTGGATTGGTTTGCAGAAAAGGGGATTTTAATATGTCAAGACATAAAAACTAATCGAAGAGGAAAAGTGTCTTAGCTTTTGGAGAGTCCCTTTCACACTTCAACACACATGCACATGTTTGATTGACAGGGTGTACCCATTGGAAGACACAAAGCTAACCAACTCATTATTATATGCATTGTTGAAAGTTGAGTCAACCAAGGTTACAAAAACCGAACCGGTGGTCGAACCGACCGACCCTGAAAACCGGACCCGGACCAAAACTAGGAAAAAAACTGGATCACAAAACCGGTCCACCAAAAATACAAAAACTACTTAAATTTTGAAAAATTATATATATATTCATGTGCAATCATGTGAATCTAAACCATTATTCACAAATTTGCAAAAAGTGCTCTTGCTATGTGCCATACTGAGCATATTTCACTAGAACCTTCCCCACTCAACTAACTTTTAAAATTTTTAATTTAAAAAAAAAAAGTACCCTCCTAAATGTTTTTGTACAGTTATGCATAGTAGCATAATTCGGTCGTATTGGCTTTTTGTGTACAGAAATTTCGAACAAATTCGAATTCGTCGAATATTCGATTTATGTGTAATACGAATATGGACTAATTTTGAAAATTAATTTTAAAAAGCCACATTTTAATTATTATAACACTATAAAATAAATATCTTTCAATTTCATACTTTGTAATTCAATTTAATAGGAATAAAATAGGCCAAAAAAAAAATATGCAAATATAATAGCAACACTATATTTATTGGTTACCAAAACCATGTGCCCAGAACCACTTACATCCTTGCTTATTCGAGAGTCAAAGTTAACCCTAACACAATTTAAACATTAATTAATTAATTCCAATGTAAACAGTGGTAAATATTATTTACTTTCTTCTTAAAATAATTAATAACTATGGACATTATCTTTCTGTTATTTTAAGAGTAATTTTGATTATAAAAAATATGTTTAAACAAAAATGATTTTTTTTAAGTTCAAAATTTAATGGTTGATATTTAATATTTCATTAATATTGTATATGGTTAACTATATATAAATGTTATATATATTGGTGTATATTTAATTAAAAATATTATATATAAGAAGTCTACTTCCGTATTTTATTCGTATTGGATTTTTTTATTACGTATTTGTTCCGTATCGAATCGTATTCGTATTTGTATTCGTACTCGAATTATGCTACTATGCAGTTATGTATGGAACCAGTCAAAACCGGACCGAAACTGGTAAAACCGGTCAAAACTGGCTGGTTTCGTATGGAACCGGTCATTTCTGGTTTGAGACATCGGTTTGAATCGGTGAGGCCCCAAAACCGGTCAGACCGGCCGGTTTTACCGGTTCCGGCCCGGTTTTTGTAACACTAACTTGAAACCATAATAGCATAATTCAGGCACGAATACGGATTCGAATATGATTCAGTACGAAAAAAATACGTAACAAAAAAATCTGGCATGGAAAAAATACGGGAGTAGGTTGCTTATAGATTTAAAAAACTTATTATTTAAAGTTTACAAAATCTTAAAATACACAAACTATTCAATATTTACATGAAGTGTTGGAATTTGATACAGTCTATATTTATACCTCCCATCACAAAAAATCAAAGAAAACATTAAAACGTCTATATATAGCCCCCACAAGGGGCGAGAATTTATCTAATAATATATTTATAAATTTAATTATAAAAATTATAAATAATTTTAATACCAAAATTAAATTATAAAACAATAAAACCAATCTCTAATATTATATTCCAAAAATATTACCCTAACTAAAATATAATATTATAACTAGTTACTAAACTTTATATTACAAAATAAAACTAATCTAATATTTGATATTTATCGCTAAAGTATAAAACAAAATATGTATTATAAATTTTTAAGCTTTAAACTTTTAAATTGTAAATTTAATTCTAAATAGACTATCGAGGAAAAATTAAAAATAAAACAATAAAATTGAAATAATTATTATTTTATAACATGTGCCAAAAATATAGGCAAATTTATCGTATCTGTATTATGACGAATATTCGACTATTTTCAAACTCCCTTCGAATTTTTGTACAGGAAAGTCCAATACGGCCGAATTATGCTACTATGCTTGAAACTCTCTCATGGAGTTAGTTACTTGTAACAACTGGATCAAACCACTTGTGTTATTATTGGAGAGTTTGTTGAGGAATATATGGATCTAAGAGAGAAAATCCTTTTTTATTGTAAAGGAAGTTGAGCTATACTATCTATATAAAGAGTATCCCTTCCTCATCATGATTGATTTGTGAGGATCTCTCTCCTCTTGGAGTATTATTGTATATCTTTTGGAGGATGTAATGGAGGTATGAAAGCTCTTTCTATTTCATCTGAAGCTTATGTTGTTGGTTTTAATTGTGATGGATGTATGCTAGAAGATCACTTAAAAACATATGTTTGAGAGACTAAGTTTTTAGGGGTTAATTTACCATCTTAGAAGGGTTTAATGTGAGGGTTTTACCTCTTTAAGTCTCCTTTGTGTTTTATTCCTGATTATGTTATCTCACATCTATCATCTTCTTAGAGTTGTTGTTGGGTTAACATTTCATTGTAAGACACAGCCTCATAGAAGTGTTTGAGATTGGCACCATCATGGTCTTCCAAGTTTGTTTCTACATCATCTAATAGCAAGTTAAGGCAAATTCTTGGCATGTATTACAGATTTACTTGTTGTAACGTTTCATATAACTTGCTCTCTTTAACTTGATCTTTTCACTCCATTATGCTGAACATTGCATAGGCACTGGTCCTTTATCTTCCATCACTGTTTCACTATATTACAGCGACAATCATTTTGTTTAAGGCTTAAGCGTACTCTCCTGGTATCACCTTGGACCTCCATGCCATAGCCTTAGCAATCTTATGTAGGGATATCCCCCTTGAGTTGGAGGAGAGCCAACCTAAAGTTGGAGAGAGAATTACTGAGGTGACAGTGTGTAGTCCATCTTAGTTGCCTTTGGGTTTGCAATTTGTGCTTGGAACTTTTACACATTTGAAGTGTGAATCCAGGAGGTAACAATCTCAACAAGTATTCAGCTGTTTTCTAAGTACTGTGCTTTTTAAAAGATTTTCAACCAATTACATATTATTCTTCATCTTATTATCAATTTAGTGGCTGTTTCTTATTTTCAAAACACAGTCTTAATTCAGCTTTTTTAACATGGCAATGTAAACACGCATACATGCATTGTATTTTCATCTTAACTTGTGCACAAGGATTATGTGGCTCAAACTGCATAATGCTAAATATTAAGCTGTACACCTTTCATAAGGACATGCAACTGCTATGTCTTACTATCCATGCCTTCAAATCTGCTTGTTGGTCGTTTTGAGGCTAAAGTCAATAGCTAGTGTAAGTGGCACAATCGTCTGGTTTCTTGTTTGTTCTGTTAGGGTATAATATAAATTCAAAGCCAGAGTAAATGGCACAACTTCTGATTTTTACTATTTCAAGCCCGAGCTGTGTATATAACAGCTGTATCTAAGAGCAAAGGAGAGCATGCAATCAAAATATGAAGCAATAGCAATTTAATTTGTAAATTAGATTACCCGTGTAGACCTTAGGATAGCCATAATGTTGCTTAATTTCAAGTAGAAGTAAGGGATTCTAATAATAGTGCTATTCTTTTTTGAAAAAATAAAGCCTTTTTTTTTGCAGGATCTGTGAGTTACATATATGGCAAGTTGGATATGTATCCCAAACAGATACTCTGGCGTTTCCAGACAAGAAATGGATCTGGGCCAGATCCAGATCTGAACTGAGGATTGACGGATCCTGGCCTTGAAGAATCAGATTGTGTAACTTAGGTTGTGATGTAGAGAAATTTATAGCTGTGAGATTAGCCCCTTAAGAAATAAGATGAGCAATAGTATTTTTTGTGATGATCTTGCAGGAAGCTATTATGAAGACAGAACGGATAATAGTAAACAAAGATGACACAAGACAAGATTGATATCTCCAGAAACAAATCAATGAATCTAAGCTGTACAAAATGTGTACTAGTTTCAGAAATGGGAACACGTGGAAACGTGACCCCCCCCAAAATGGGTATGTCGGGGGAAACATGGTGTTTTTTAAATAAAACATTATCTTGCAATAAAATAAGAATGATACGTTTATTTGTAGGTATGTTTAGATACGAATTAGATGTTAATAATTAATTTGTCTTCATTTTCCATAGGTTAGGGTTTTTTGGATTTCATATGGGTTCCATGCCCCTCATGGGCACTTCAGGGTTTCTGAGAAGTTTCTAAGGTGTTTCTGAGTTTCCACAAGTTTCCGGTATTGGTACGTGGGAAGCTTAGGAGTTTTGGGAAACATAGCAATAAATAGATTGGTTTGGTATAGCGCACAGCTTACAAGAGGTCCAATGGAAACTCCCAATGGGAAAAAATTCAAGTTACATTTTGAAGGGGCCTCAAAAGGAAACCCTGTTAGAGCAGCTAGTGGAGGGGTAATAAGCAGCAGTCATGGGGAGATTATGGCAGTCTGTATGAAGAATATAGGAATCTACACAAACGACGAAGCAGAACTGAGGACTTTAATGGGGGGAATTAAAGTATGTCTAGGACTAGGCTTGGATATCTGAAAAAGTGTTGATTGTGGCTGATTCCCATATTTTAATCAATCTCATGAAATGCCTTACTTCACCATGCTGGAAGATTGAATCCCACTGCAGATGGCTTAAGGAGGTCTTGGCAGAAGGCTAGAGATGGAGTTCTGTCATGTCAGGAGGGAAACCAACAAATTAGCTGACTGATTTGCTAACGTGATGACCTAGTACTTTTAAAATCAGAGGTAAAAGAAGCTGGGGATTGGGAAACAGAATTAATGAAATTAGTAGAGAATGAGAATGTTTAGAGCTTTAAAAGAAATTTGGCCTTGGGGGACAAATCTCCTAGCAATCTTATATTCTTAATTGGGAAGATTAAGGTGGTAAGTTTAGGCTTGCAATACCTTGAGAAATTGGATTTCAAATTTAAGGGATAGATTTGCAAATCTCTGTAATTCAGGAAGGTGGCGGCAGCCATTAATGGTCCATCATGTAAAATTGCATGCCACCCAACTGCATTAATCCAACCAACCTGGTATTGATCTGGACACATGGATGGGAGAATTCTATCTATCTATCTGTCTATCTTCTGTAAACTGTTAGTGGTTTTCGTGCCTGATGTAGAGTTGAGCCTGTCAATTTCCTTGCTTACAAAGTTGATTCAAACTTTGGAAGCCATGGGCAAGGGAAAATTGCACAAATGTTCTCTTGAGGACTTGTCTTGTCTGACTATAGCAGAGCTAAAGGAGATGGGGTTGGATGGGACTCCATGGTCTAAGGAGATGGTCAGGTTTGAGAAGTTGTCTGTCTAAGAGCAGGGAAAGTCATCCACATGGAATGATCCTAAGTATTCCTGAGGGAGACACAACATTTACTTGATAGCTACTCTCTACACACAATAAATTCATGAGTCCCTGACGAGTTTGGAGAAGAGATTTCTGCTATTGGAAGTCAGAATGGCCTTTAAGTTGAAGCTGGGGTAAAATTAGGAAGATCATGGAGGAGCTATGGCAGAATTTGGTCAGGCAGTCACAAGCATGAGGAAGCTAGGCAAAGCTGCAGATATTAAATGAAGAAAATAACACCACTGCAAGCTTGGCCATTTTCTCTGGGCAACCCAAGCTCAAGCTGAGACTAAGATGGATGTCAAAGAGAAAAAAATGGACAATACTGGTCTGGAAAGAAGAATTGATGAGCCTCATAGAAGGTGTGGCTGAGGCAATGGCAGTAGTTCTTTGAGTAGCTGCAACATCTGGGCATTCCACCATTCATAAGCTCAGACAGCAATCAGAACCCAGGCAATGAAGACCAAGGCAATTTGTAAAAAGGGCGATAAGTCCCTGTTCTGTCTGTTGGTTGCTTTTTCTGTACTTAAGTTAATACATGGTTTGAACAGCGATAAATATTTTTGATAGTCTCGTTTCCTGTTTTGCCATTAAGATGGGGACAAACAATTTCTATTTTGTACTGTTACTTCTGTTAATATAATACTTTTTACCAGCCATAAAAGGGACTCTGGTTGAGATTTCATTATATATGTTAATATGAGAGCATCACATGAGTCTTTCTACTCACAGAGTTCACTGTCACAAAATAATTGCATTAGTTGACTTGTCAACCAAGCAAAATTAGTTGTCTTGACAATGGCTTCTTTTGAAAAGTTGAGACATAACCTTTGACTGAGTTAAATGCATACTATTCCAGGAGATGGATCTTGAACAATTACAAAATGCTCTTTGAAGCACAAAGAAGTCACTTTTCTTTGTCCAAATAAAATGCTTCCTTATATGATTATCTATTAATAAAACACATATGTACAGAGCATTTTATACAAAAAACGTGGGCTGCTTAAAGCAGCCATTATGTGCACAAGCAAAGAATGCTGATAATCCTAGCAACTAATCGTCCAAGGTACAAAACTTTTCTGTATAGGCTAAAACAAATAGTAATGTTCGGTCTTATAGTGACATAACCAAAGTGACAAAAGCTTGATGAAACCGTCATCTGACCAACACAAAACATCACATATGGCAACAGCAGGTAACAGTCCAACACCAAGAGATGGAGCAGGCTATCTGTGTTTCCATTCTTGATGCTCATGCACTGCCTGACTAGATTGACGGTGAGAGTGTCCCTATTTGGCTGGGACTGAGCCGAGCAGGTGGGAAAGTTAGCTGCAGGGGGCTTCCTACTCAGAGTGCACAGTGCATGACGTCAATAGTGTAGAAGCTGCATCAGATGGGTCATTTCCATCTCCACCTTGTGGGCCTGAACCTGAATTTGCAAGCGGAGGTCAAGAAGTCACGTTTATTATTTTCCTATTTTTCTTTCTTTATTTTATTTGAAAAAATGCATCTTATATATTCTTAGTGCCCAAAAAAAGACCACTTCAAGCCAGACAAATTAATGAACCAGGCTGCAATTATCCAGACTATCCCTTCCTGAATAGGCAAGGACTCAGGAGTGCCAACATATCTCTTAGCCCCGATTTCAAGAGAATCTGTATGCTTATGGAAAATGCCAATTCTGGGTGTTACCTAAACTGCGAATCATAATCTAAATGCTGCAGTCTCTCCCATATGAAAAGGGGAAGCATCCCCATTTACAGTAGCTCAACATCTATTTTTCCATAAATTGTAGATTCAGACCAACCTTATGGTGTCTTTCGTATTCCTGTCTGGTCATCCACTTGTCTCCCAGAATGTCTTTTTTCCAATGAAGAGGGCTGACAAAAAGAATGTTCTACTCAAAGGCAGCCCATTCCTCTGGAATTCAGTACAAATAGTTGCCTATGTCTCAAAGTCAGCCCAACATCCTGAGAAGGTCGTCTCAAAGTTTGGTCTGATTCATCTTACAGGTCAGCTGACAGGCTTGCCGGAAATTGACACACAGGTTGGCTAATAAGTTACCCTGAATTTATGCTATAGGTTGGCTCACAGCTTGGTCTGAAGTCTGAACTTAACCTACAGCTTGTCTAACAAGATGGCCCAGATTCAATCTACTGGTCAGGACACTGGTCAGCCCAAATTTGTCCAACTGACTGGTTTCTTCATCTTCTCCCTTGAAGCTGACCGAAACTACATTTTCTTTCATAGATTCTTATTAGTTTTCAGCGTTTTAACTGTGTTGTGGAAACTTTTTTCTTTGAAAGTGCTTCTTTTAAACTCAGGAGAAGCATTGAAACTGGGCTGAAGAAGTAGGGCGCCACAAATGGCCTGCTTACATGGGCGAATAGTCCTTTAAGGGCAAACTATTGAACCCACGCACTTCTGTTCAGCTAAGCTGCTGCAATAGTGGGGGCACTCTTCCAGAAAAATCACCTAGGACTTGCACCTGGGCCCAACTGTTTATTTGTGTATCCATGGGAATTGAACCTTAGTGGGTGGCCTGACAATATGGAAGCTTCTTTTTGTATAGTCCATTTTTCTGGTGTAATTCATATTCAGCATACTGGTAATTGTGGCTACAAGCACATACAGTCATGTTGTTTGTGCTAAATATATGTATATAACTCGATAGGGAAAACTTATGCTACCTGAAGCTTACCTCCTTACTACTGGTTTATTATTTTAAATATGTTTGGGAAACTAGAAATCTCCAGAAACATCCAGTAAACTTGCAGATTTCATTCTAGGAACGAGATAAGATTTTTGGTAAATAATAAATTAGTTAATCTCAGTTGACATTGAAGTTGAACACCTTAAAGAGAAAAAAGGATTTAAAAAAGTCCCCAACTATGATTCAAAATTAAATTTACATAAATAGGCATTACTACATTGTACAAACTTATGGCAAATAGTTGCCATGATTTATAGAATTCAATGCACACAAATCTCCATGTACTGGTAAATCTTTACTTATATGAAATAATTGTGCCAACTGTAAAACAGCGAAAAGCTCTGCTTTTTGGGACAAAATAATAAAGTACAAATCTGTCTGTACCAAATCATTTGGTTTCTTCAAGACACATTCATGTGTTACACTTTTTGGGGATAAATTCTTTAGTGAAATATGGAATTTTTATAATCAATTCTTAGCTAGTCTCTTGGAACCCTTGGTGAGTGTTGTACGGGCAGGTGAATGAGTGGAATATTTTTTATTTTTCACTTATTATATTGCTATTTGTTTTCATCTTTCCTTATATTTTGAACATTCATTCCATAAATTACAGATCTTCCCTTGTTTCAAGTAGCATAGAAAACTCCACTATAAGGTGTTTTTGTGTATCTCAGGATATGTTTAGATGGGGGCATAGAATGCAATGAAATATTGCTGAAATTTGGGAAGTATTTTCTGAAGCCTCATTAGCCCTGAAAAGTGATAAGCCTACTTTCCTTGTTCTGTCCGGCATTGTCATGATAAAAATGTGCTACTGCTAAGAACATTCTGTGTTTAAGTGTACTGATTTGCTATTCAGTTTATGGGATGCGATTTATTGCATAGGTTTTTCGGATTTCCCACAGTTTCCTGATATTCACATTATCTCTTTGCTCTGGGAACATTGTTATTCCTAGATTCTACTATCTTGTAAAAAGCATACTTAGATTAGATAAATTGACTTCTTTTTGAGAACTTGCATAAGTACTTGCTCTGTTACTGATCTGGCAAGATTCAACATGTACTAAATATAACAGGCAGGGAGAGTGGCAAATCGGTTGTTTTACTTGTCCGTTCCTCCAAACATTTTTGTGGATGTAGTGAAATGTGCCAGCTGCTCTTCATCTTCAGCTAATGGCTGGACTCGGGTAATTGTTGAAAAACCTTTTGGTCGGGATTCCGAGTCATCTGCTGAGCTCACAAGAGGTTTGAAAGAGTACCTAACTGAAGAACAGATTTACCGGTAAGTACCTTTGCTCTCTCTAAGTGAAAAATTTCTGTTTGAACTCTAGAATGCATTAGCTTATAAACATATATCTTCTGTCTTGTGGATTTTTTTTTTCAATATGGAACTGGTATATGTAACATTTAATTTATGGCCAAGCTATTTTTTGCATAACTACATTTTTTCAAACAGGATCGATCATTATCTGGGAAAGGAACTTGTTGAAAATCTTTCTGTTCTTCGGTTTTCCAATCTTGTTTTTGAACCCTTGTGGTCAAGGCAATATATAAGGAATGTACAACTAATTTTCTCTGAGGATTTTGGAACTGAAGGCCGAGGAGGGTAAGGATTCAGTCTGGCATGTCTAATCTTTACTGTTTTTAAAAGTTATTACTAGGTTCAGTGATGTTGTACTGCCATTGACTTTATAACGGGATTCCATTTCTGTAAGTGTAGGTACTTTGACAACTATGGGATCATCAGGGACATAATGCAGAATCACCTGCTTCAAATATTAGCTCTTTTTGCAATGGAAACACCTGTTAGTTTGGATGGAGAAGACATCAGGAATGAAAAGGTTGGGTAAAAAGTTGACATTCTATGCTGAGCTTTAAGTAGAATTAGATGTACACTAGAAATGAAGGATGTTTGAAGCCATCTTTCCAGTTTTTCCATTTATTTCTCTTACTATTTATGTACCTATTGCTTTGCTGATATCCATGTTGCTTTTGTAAAATTTTCATCTATGAATCCATACACTTGGCTTGCTATTTTTTGATGTTATATTATATATTCAGGTCAAAGTGCTACGTTCAATGAGGCCCTTGCAACTTGAAAATGTAGTAACTGGACAATACAAGAGCCATGTTAAGGGAGATATAAGATACCCTGGATATACTGATGATAAAACAGTGCCAAAAAATAGCCTTACTCCAACATTTGCAGCAGCGGCCCTATTCATTGATAATGCCAGATGGGATGGTGTACCTTTCCTTATGAAAGCTGGGAAAGCTTTGCATAATAGGGGGTATGATTTGTTTCATTTCTGTTTTGCTTTATTGATATATTTCAAGATTAAATGCAATTTCTAAATAGACAAAGATATAGATAGGGAATGAGTTTCTGTTTTGTTAGGCATAACTATCCGTGGCTATGGCATTTTATAAATGACTATATACTTGTCTTTTTTGTCTGGTTTTTGCAATTTTAAGGGCAGAAATCAGGGTACAGTTTAGACATGTTCCAGGGAATCTATACAAAAGAAATTTTGGAACTGATTTGGATCAAGCTACCAATGAGCTTGTTATTCGGGTACAACCTGATGAAGCTATTTACCTGAAAATTAACAATAAGGTTCCAGGCCTGGGCATGAGAATTGATCGGAGTAATTTGAATCTTCACTATGCGGCAAGGTGAGGACTCTTAAAGGAATGGTTTGTGAATTACTACAATGGCACTTGCTTTGCTGTAATTGGAAGCATTAACACGGATATCTGTCACACCTCATATTGACTGAAATCTGGCTTTTGGTTATTGGGTATCTCAGGTATTCAAGTGAAATTCCTGATGCTTATGAGCGACTGCTTTTGGATGCAATTGAAGGGGAACGACGCCTGTTCATTAGAAGTGATGAACTTGACGCAGCATGGTCTCTATTTACACCGTTGTTGAAAGAATTAGAATCAAGGAAGATTGCACCTGAGCTTTATCCATATGGCAGTCGAGGTCCAGTGGGAGCTCATTACCTGGCAGCCAAATACAATGTTCGATGGGGTGATATCAGTGGAGAGCTTCGGCAGTAATGATTATCATGCTGTGATCTGTACTTGAGGCATTTTCATTGATACCTTGTATGGATCACGACGAAAGCTTTGACTAGCATGTCTCACAGAATGCTGTTATGATTACACCTCAGAGTACAGGAGATTTTCTGAGTTTATTTTTATTGTATTCTCACTATTTGCAGGGTTTGTTTGGAAATAATGTAATTATAATTCATGTCTTCACGAGGGCATGATGAGCTTATGCAAAAGCATGCTATTTGAATTGGATAGTAGTTGTCTACAAGTGGTTGAGGATGGTTGGGAGTTTGAGATGGTCCCTTCAGGAAGATTTAGGTTCTAGGATAGTATTCTCTATGCCCAGGCCCTGTATGTAGTAAAATTGAACCTAATTACAATGCCTAATAAGCCTTGCCTTTCTAAGGATCAAGTTCTGTAATATATCCGGATGATCCATTTCTCCTTCGGAAGCACTTGACTATAAATGTTGAGCTTGGATATCTAGCTTTGACAGTTACATGGTCAGTAGTGTTTTGCTTGGTAAATTATCCACATTTTAATATGGGCATGGTTGTACTAGAGTAGGTAACTGTTGGAATTATGCCTTCCTAAACTGATACATTATTTTGGGGATAAAATTTTCTTGAACGGTTTATGTTTTCCACTTCATTTTACTAGAGGTAAAGGCTGTACATGATAGCCATAGGCATACTTACATATTTTTGTTCACTGTTATTTTGCACAAGCCTTTGGCGAAACACTGGACTGTTACGGTCTATATGGAGGAGCATTCAACTTGGGAAAAATGAGGGAAGTCCTCAACTGCGTACTTGGCTTGCAAGTATTTCTATCCTGCAGTTTCTCATCTCCATCCGAGCATAATTACCAATTCCTGCAATGAAACAGAGAGAGGAGGAAGATCATTGCCAGGATTAATGAAGTGCTTGTCGTAGGTGACAATGGAGGGGGTACCTTCTTGGCTTTTCTACATGGATGCATTGTCAATCAGCTTGATCTCTGCTTGTGTATGTCTGCAATATCCTCCCCAAAACTGCTCCATTTGCATGTATTATTACCCTGCATTTTCGTGTTCCTTCAATTTCCAAATACAACTGTGCATTGCATTAATTAATAAACAATCATTTTCAGCATAGTTGTAACTATCATTATCAGCATAGTTTCAATTTTCTCATGCCTGTCCAATTGAGGGGGTACCTCCTTGGTTTTTCTACATGAATGCATTGTCAATCAGCTTGAACTCTGCTTGTGTATGTCTGCAATGTCCTCACCAAAACGGCTTCATTTGCCTTTATTATTACCCTGCATTTTTGTGTGCCTTCAGTTTACAAGTGACTGTGTATTGCATAAATTCATAAACAACTATCACTATGAGCATACTTGTAATTTTTTTTTTAATTTCCATGAAATACATATCTAGAGAAAACCCATCGAGCACTTGCCCTCATTTTGAGTATGGTACCCAGGATAAACTGGATTCTTCAGGGCTCTAGGCCAATACAACAATATACTCATTAAGGGCTCAACATGTTACTTGTGGGAATTGATCCTGGGTGGGGAGGATAACACTCCTTTCAACTGCCCAGCTAAACCCAATTAATAGCATAGTTATAATATTATCATGCTTAAGATCACACAATTGGTGATTTGATTCGACTTACAACCAGTTTATTTGGAAAGATCATATTTATTAGCTTCACTTTTGTTGAAATTTTCCTTTCGAGGTTGCAGTATCATCTCATAGATTTATCATACCAAATATGTACTATGCTGATTTTAATCTTATTTTTTCAGTGTTTGCTTGTCAGAAGTTGCTCGTAATTTTTATGGGGACAAAGGTTCTCTGGAATTTGATTGTGCACAATATAGACAGGTGGGTTTGTATTTGATTTGATTATCCATCATAAGGATACGATAAAATTAGCAATGTTAATACAACAAAATAAACAAGGTTAGGTATCTTCAGAAGTTTGAAGTAAAAAATCTTGAAACAATATTCTGGTAAGCACATTTGATTCAGTGGAAGGGATAGGATTACATTATCTTAAGGTAGATGGTGGCAATATATGCTGGCAGTGTGTCACATTTGGTGGTTTACAGACTTTTTCCCCGACATTTTGAATAATTCTAGCAATATTAGAACCAATTATTTCTCTAAGGTTATTAAAGAACACTGATTAACAATGGACCCTTGTTTGGCCTTTTGGTTAAGGAAATATGTCCACAGGTAAAACGTAACAATTTCGGGATTCTTATTCACATCCGATCTGTTTCTTAGCTGTATCATCTCCGATTGATGGAATAAGTTACCAATGACGTGGCCCGTGGGTACCTTGCCTAAGACCCTGGTTTGGGCTTTTGGATAAGGAAACATGTCCACGGGTAAAAGCTTGCAAATTAAAAGGTCAGGAGTGGAAGATGTGAAGTGAGATAAATATTTGAACTAAAAGGTCAGGAGTGGAAGATGTGAAGTGAGATAAATATTTGAAGTAACAGATTGTGATGCAGAAACTTCAAACAATATGAAATGAGATTTCTTATGGAGAAAACTTGTATTTTCTGGTTTTGGGAATCCTTTTGTGCACCCTGTGTTCAAGGTTTTAAGAGTACGCAGTTTATCTAAGTTTAGTTGCTATTTGAACTCCCGTTCTTCTTTGATATAGATAGTTGCCATTGTCTGCCCCCTGCTTGCTATGTGTATCTAGCCATTGCATTGTTCCCATTGCCCATTCCCTGTTATAAGTGTATGTATCCTTTACTTTGTATTGAAATGTGGGCTAATGTTGTCAACATGTTTACATAGAAGGTTGCATGATCAAATTAGACTGTTTTTTTCATCTCTTCTAATGGTAAGCCCCAACACAAAAAGTTGTATGACGAGTTTCATTGCTAAGCCTGCTGAAGTGGCAGCATGTACAAAAACCTTGAGCTTGCTGCTTTACAGTGAGTATTGTGAGGATATCTAAGGGACAATAAGATTACTGTAGTTGTTATCGTCCTATCATCTCAAGGATCACAAGTCTTTTAATCAGTTTTCCAAAACAAAGTTGTTTTTAAAAAACAGAAAGTATGGTTCACTTAAAAATAACCAATGATATTATCTAGTTAGTCTATTTACTAAAGTTGGAAAATTGGTGAAAACATTGTGTTCACGCACAATTCTTAGTGGCAGGTTTCACTAGTGGTCATGTTTGGTTTGAGAGGTGACGTGTTAAACTAGTGAATTTGATTGGAGAAATTCTCAAGGGAGTGGGAGCAAATTGCAATATGGCATGTAGATAGTGCTTGCAAACCAGTTACAGGAGCTTGGAATGGGATCGATATGGCGTGTGGATGATGTGTGCAAAGCAATCACGAGGGTTTGTGGGCAAAAAATATTGCAGGGATCTTTTTTGACTTGAGAAGAATGTATAAATATAGGAAGTTGAGTTCTAGTAAGCACAATGGCCAAGTGAGATTTTGGAATGTAAAGACTTGAGAAATCAAGACAGTTTGAAATTTGGGGATATATATAGTGTTGGACAGCTTTCGTTAGGAAACAACCTTCCTTTATACTAGGGAACTTCTAACACCAGATGGAGCATTTCCTTTAGGTTAGAAGTGGGGGATATCTATTATGTCAAAATCAAGTGAGACTTGCATCAAATCTCTTTCAATTAATTGGGGGCATAGGTTGATGAAATCTAGCTCTTATTAACTGCTCAATCCATCATTGCACATGAAATGAATAATTGGGGGCATAGGTTGATGAAATCTAGCTCTTATTAACTATTCAATCCATCATTGCACATGAAATGAAATTGCATTCGGTTATTTTTATTTTGTTTTGTTTTCATATTGATTTTTGATAATTTTTTTACTTATCTTTCATGCTGGAATGTATGAGAAAAATAGGAAACCCTTGAGCTTCGTAATTTTCTAGTTAATGTAAGTTACATTCTCTATTTTGAGGCTCATACTATCATGTAGAATCGGCAATTAAAGTTTAGATCGTTTGTTCCCTTAAAGAGCATTTTGGGTCCATTATTGAAGGAACACCTCTTTTATGATAAAGATGTTCAGTGGTAGTGGAACATGCAAGAAAAAATTGCACTTGGTGAGGTTATTGTTGTCTTGAAGGGGAAACATAGTTTGCATAGAGATATTCATTGAACACTATCTTTAGTAGAAACTTTTGCAAAGGAAGGTAGAAAAAAAATCATAGTGGGCGAGTTAGTGTAAGCTTGAATGGGAAACATAGTTTGCGTGGAGAATTTCATTGAGCACATTATTTACTAGAAACTAGAAACTTTTGCAAGGGAAGGTTTGAGGAAAATGATGGGTTGTGCATCAATGGATGCTTTGATGCTAATTAGATGGAATTTCTTGTTTTTCATGGTAGTAATGGGTGATATCATTTATAAGTTAGTGAAGCAATTTGGAATGCCTATATGATTAGAGATATTAGCAAAGTCACTAGACTTGACTCGATGTAAGACTTGGCTTGGATGTAGTGTCAAACCTGACATTGGATTTGATAAAAACTCATGATTCAACTCAATAATGTTTCAATATATTGAAAAATCCCAAAATATAGTGTTTTAATACACACATTTCCCAAAGAACACTTTAAGGGATCTCTTTTCTTACTTGGTATATTTAGATGGAGGATGGTGTCAACTATCAACCATGAGAGCGACTAGTAACCTCGAGGGGTTAAATCAGATTTGAACCAATGGCCTATTATTTATAACCTATTTGTTTAGCAAATGGTTTAGTCGATTTGAGCCTATCTGTGAGATTTTATTTGTGTGTGAGAGTGTGTTAGCATAATTTAATGTGTGGTTGCACTGAAAGGAATTAAATGATCTCATGACTCTTGCACACTATTACCCCTTGATATGTAAGGGTGACATGATGATCGATGCCTTTGTGATTTTGATCACATCTATTAGTTTCATAGATGAGATTTATGTTTACCCATGGATATTTGCTAGACACTTCCATCTTTCCAGATCCCCATTCTTGTGCCAGAGATTTTTGGTGCCTTTGTTTCACGGGATGCCAATGCTGTGACAAATGTTATACATATTAACACATGGGGATTGCCTTATTTTGTGTGGGATATGAACTTGAGGGGTCAAATGGTGTTACTTTATAATGGCTCTTGCACTTTCAATTGTCGTTTCATAGCTAAGGATGTTTAATGTTGCGGTCATAATTTTTTTAGGAAAGTGTTTTGCCTTGTGAGCCAGGGATTTAAGTAGGTGTAACTCATTTCATGTCCTTTCACACTTTTTACCTAGCCCTTTTTCATGCCATGTCATTCCACTAGCTATTTCATTAATTTACATAATCATTCTTTCTTAATTGACTCATCATATGTTATGCTCTAAGGTTTCGATATTTGCAATGAAGTTACCTGGGACATTGTGGCCCAAATGGCTGCTAGAAAATCTATTACTCTCCGTGTTATGTTTCAAAACCACCTCTTACAGCTCCTCAGCTATGGAATAATTCAATATGAATGGGATCCCATGTTTTCCTAATAACTCGATATTTATCATAGCCTGATAATAGTTTTGGGTTAATTTTAGGGTTTATACATGTCTCAATTCTTGTTTAGGGTTAGGGTTTTGGACCTTCTAGAATGTTCTTGAATGTCCACACGTGACTAGCTCCACATGTGCGAGAAATGAGAGTTGATGTGGAATCCACACATAACTATGGTGGTCAACTAGATAGGTCAACTTGCAGGATGCATAGATTTTGTATAGGGACTCCGATTGAGGTGATCTTTGGATTGTTGGAAAGGTCTTTGAGTGTAGACTCACATTATGGCCCATGGCTTTAGTGATGAGTTGTTTTACCCAAAAAAATGTCGTTGAGACCCTCAAACATGCTTTAGAAGGTTTTGGACTTCACATTTGGAAAACAAAACCTGCATTAAAATAGTCCCTACAAGCTAATTCATCCAATCTTTCGATCCCAAAAGCTCCAAATAGGTGACAAATTATATATTGATCCATTTGGGATCACACCTCCCCATTTTGGGAGGCTTTTGGTCCCCAAAAGCTTTTACTAAATAAGATGATGAAAATTTTCCTCTACCTTCACCTTGGAGTACCATTTAGCCTTTGCTTGGAAGTTTTCCTTTTTTCTCCTCCTGCCAGAGTTCATATTGTCTTCGCTTGATAGTCTAGACTTCTAGTGCAACACTGTGTCTTTTGCAAACTTTGCTTGAGCCTCTGGTACTAAGTCCTCTACATAAGGCATGACGTGCTCCGGTTCCTGATCTAACATGGAAGGTTCATAGAGTTTAAGGTTTTCTACATTCAATATAGAGTAAATGTGCATGTATGGGGGTAGATTGAGTTTGTAGGCATTATATCCCACCTTCTCCAATAACTCGAAAGGGCCATACCTTAGAGCCTTGATCTTCTTACCAGGACCTTGTAGTCTTTCCTTGTTCAAGTGTAGTCTCCCACTTTGAATTATTTTTCAACCTTGTGTTGGTCATGCCTAGCCTTATATTCTTCTTGTGACTTCTTCAATGCTTCTTATACTTGCAAATGGATCTGCTTAATCTTATCAATGATCTTTTCAACTCTTAATGCTTCACTTGTGGTGTCTTCCCTAACTCCCCCTTCCCGTTCATATACAACATCTAAATGTGAAGGTGACAAATATAAAAAACAAGTTCAAAAGGCGACTTACCAATGGATGTGTGGACTACTATGTTATAGGAGTGCTTAAAACAGATCAAGTTTTCATTCCAAGTCTTCGGATGATTAAGATTGTAACCCCTCAAAAGCTGCACCAAAGCCTTGTTTACTACTTTTGTTTGCCCATATGTATGTGGATGTAATGTTGTAGATCTCTTCAACTTTGTGTCCATTTTCTCCCAAAGTGTAGTCGCGAAGGCACTGAGAAATCTGGTATCCCTATATGGGATGATGCTCCTGGGTATCCCAAAGTCCACCCATACCTATTCAAAAAACATGTTTGTTACTTCTTGTTCTCTGATGGTCTTTTTACAAGGCATAAGAATGCACATCTTGTTGAATCTGTCGACTACCACAAATAGATAGTCATGTTCCTTGCTAGTGGTTGGTAAACCACCCACAAAATCCATGGAGATGCTCTCCCATGGTCTCATAGGAACACACAAGGGATGGTATAAACCTTGCTTCCTATTACTGGGCTTGCTTGTACAACAAAGTATGCATCATCCAATAAATCGAGCTACATGTTGCATTCTAGGCAGTAAACATATCTCTGTAAGTTTGTAACTATCTCTCCTACCCCAAAATTCCCTGTAACTTTGGAGGTGTGTGCCTCTCTGATAAGCTGCAATTTTTCGCATTTAGGGACACATAGCTTGTCCAACTTTTAAAGAAACCCATCCTCGAGATGATAGTCATCCTTGTTGTCACCTTCTTCTACATGGAATTGGCTTTGCAGTTGTTGAAATACCTCCTTGAAGTCCCCATCTTTTGTGTATTCTTCTTGCTTGCATCTTGGGTGAAAAGTTCCATGTGCATAAGAGTGAAGAAAATAATTGACATTAACATGAAAACTTCCATTCACACATTCCGTCAAACACTTGAATATTTAGGGTTTTGATTAAAATTTACTCATAAATTTAAAATAAAAAATAGTACTTCAAGATCTTCTCAAACAATGAAGTATCAATCAAACGCATGAGACGCATATATTTTTGGTCAAAAGATTGGGGGGAAAACCCTAAAGGAAGAAAATTTTATTAAGAAGAGTACTCAGAAATTTTCTATCAACACAAGAATTAATTTCTTCAACCCTCACTGACATAGTTGCACCAAACTGAGGCATCAAACAAATATCTCGAATTTCGTGCCAAATAACAGTTGTACGAACCCCACACATTCTATATGACTGTACTTTTCTACTGTACCTTTTGTACCTCGAAATTCATGCCACATGTGCTAGAAATCAATGTTGTTGTACGACCTATCAGTCTATAACAACGCTGCCTTGGGAAATGTGCCCACACGTGCTGTTGTACGGTCCTTCTGGCTGCCTTGGAAAATGTGCTGCTGCTGCTTGTCTTGGGAATCATGCCACTGCTCTAGGGTATCTCTTCTCTCTCTCTCTTCACTTCTCTTCTTCCTCTCTCTTCTTTAATGGTGTGTATCATTTGTCATTTCTCTCTTTGTTTTATACTTTAAAATTTGTAACTACCTAACTTAACTACCTAATCTAGGGTTCAGATTCTTTTACAAAATCAAGGGCCATCATTTAATGCACTCACATTTAATAATTAATTCACTTTAATTATTAAATGACCACTTAAGTTTGACCCATTCTATAAAGAACAAAACATCACTTTATTTATATGACATTCACTTATTACATAAATATACAAAAGACAATCTAAGTCCTCCTCATCACACCCACACCAAAAATATGAGTGAGGACCTTCAGAGTTATCTTTCAACACTCCCTTTTAATGAGGAAGGTCCACAACACCATCTCCATCTTTGACTCCTGAAACAACTCCCTCCTGCTCTGGAATCTATCTCGGATACAAGTGCTCAACTCCATACTGAAACTCTGAATCTTGAGACTCGACCTGAGCCTCATCCACCTGCTCATCAACACCATCACTAGACTGGCTGAGTCTCTTATCAGTGCTATGGAGAGTCACTCTCCTCATCAAAACCATGCACATAAGATGTAACTCTCCCCTCATCCTCTGACTCTGACATCCACCCACCTGCTCCTGGACATACAATGTGCCCTCTGAAAACATAGAGTTTGTCCCTGTGATCTCCTAACAGAATGGTAGTACCAATTGGCTCATCTCTCCGATACATGAAAACATGGACAAACCACACCATCATCCCATAACCCTCATCCTCAAAGGATGATACTGAGAGTTTACTAACTCTCATCCTAGGAACAAAAAACACTCAGCGTATCTCCAAAATCTCACCAAGGTCTAGTTGGAACTTGACTATTTCATCCCCTCTTATTGCCACTTGTGGACTGTTTATATCTATCTGAATATAGTGTTTTGGTCCCAACTTCGTGAGAATATGAAATATAACATAGATTTCATTCATGTGTCTGGTTGCTCCACTATCAACAACCCAAACATTCTAAAAAACATAGCTCCATATACCAGAATCAATAGAGACAAGAGAAAACTCTTGTTCAAACTTCGTTGCATAGTATTCTGCTGCTGCAGACTCTGCCATGTCTCTCTTTATCTTCTCTTTCTTCTTCTCAGGACACTTAGAGGCATAATGTCCCATCTGACCACACTGTTAACATTTGACCTGACTGATGTCTTTCTTTTTTTGTTAGCTTTTGTTGCAAGTGCCACGTTCTGCTCCTCTTCTTCACTGACCTGACTACCCTGAGACCCCTCTCGAATCTCCTCCCGAGTAAAGTCATCCCACATTTTGGACCAATTGGGAAGCCTTTATCTACCTACAATGCACTTCACAAATACGTCCCACTTCTTGGTGAAACCCTTCAGAGATATCCTCACTAGTTCTGAGTCACAGAGAATATCTCCTACAACTGCTAACTTATCCTTGACTTGCGCCATACGAGTTAAGTAGGAGGCCACACCCTCATCTTTGTTCATCTTGACATTGTGTAGCTTGTCCTCTAGTTCCATCTTGCGGTTCTCATTCTTGGCTTCAAATAATTGGTTCAGTGTATCCCACATATCTTTAATAGTTTTCTTCTTTGCTAAATATGGAATGATATGGTCTTTCACTCCATCTAGGATCACTCTCTAGGTTCTTGCTTCAAGGGTTTCAAACTCATCTAGTGCATCTTGGTTTGTAGGCTTGGTCATCTTGGTGTTAGCAAAACTCCATATTTTCCATTCTTTTAATACTACAGTAATCCTTACTTTCTATGGAAGATAGTTGGATACACCATCCAATTTATCCTCATATCGTATGCTCATCATTGGAAATTACTTACAACATATATTAACTGTAAGACAACACAATTCCTTTTAACTGTGAATCACAATCTTGAGCCCTACTTCAGTATAACTTTGATACCATGAAGAAAATAATTGACATTAACATGAAAACTTCCATTCACACATTTTGTCAAACACTTGAATATCCAAGGTTTTGATTAAAATTTACTCATAAATTTAAAATAAAACCACCACTTCAAGATCTTCTCAAACATTGAAGTATTAATCAAACACATGAAGACACAAATATTTTTTGTCGAAAGATCGGGAAAAACCCCAACTCTAGGGAAAACCCCGGAAGAAGAAAATTTCATTAAGAAGAGTACTCAGAAATTTTCCATCAACACAAGAATTAATTTCTCCAACCCTTACTAACACAATTACACCAAACTGAAGCAACAAACAAATACCTCGAGTTTTGTGCCAAATAACAGCTGTACGACCCCCACACGTGTTGCACGACTGTACTTTTTTGCTATACTTTTTCTGCCTCAAAATTCATGCCACACATGCCAAAAATCAATATTGTTGTATGGCCTGTCAGTCTGTAACAACGCTGCCTTGGTAAATATGCACACACGTGCTACTGTACAACCTGCTAGTCTGCTACTGTACGATCCTTCTAGTTGCCTTCGAAAATGTGGTGCTTCTACTTGGCTTGGGAATCGTGCCACTTCTCTAGGGTATATCTTCTCTCTCTTCACTTAATGTCTTCCTCTCTCTTCATTAATGGTGTGTATCACTTGCCCTTTCTCTTTTTGTTTTATGCTTTAAAATTTGTAACTACCTATCTTAACCACCTAATCTAGGGTTCAAATTCTTTTACAAAATCAAGTGCCATCATTTAATGCACTCACATTTAATAATTAATTTACTTTAATTATTAAATAATCACTTAAGTGAGACCCATTCTATTTAAAAGTACAAAACATCCCTTTATTTATATAACATTAACTTATTACATAAATATACAAATGACAAAGTCTAAGTCCTCCTCACCACGCCCACACCAAAAGTATGAGTAAGGACCTTCAGAGTTATCTTTCAACGCTTCCTCTTAATGATGAAGGTCCACAACACCATCTCCATCTTGACTCCTGAAACAACTCCCTCCTGCTTTGGAATCTCTCTCAGACACGATTGCTCAACTCCATACTAGAATTCTGAAGCTTGAGACTCGACCTGAGCCTCATCCACCTGCTCATCAACATCATCACTGGAATGGACGAGTCTCCTGCCAGTGATCTGGAGAGAATAAAGCATCCATCTTGGCCTTCTTGACCTAAATCTTGATGTGAAAGAGTTTCATCATATTTTTCTCTTCCTTAGGGTGAAGGCTATTGAGATTCACCCTAAGGAAGCTACTGAGATTCCTCCACATCCAAGCTTCTTTCTAAATCCTTGCTCGAGTATGTGGCTAGAAGGTTCTTCTTCTTGGCATCATTCTTATCTTTCTTGGGGTTTAACATGGGATGTAACTTCCAACACTTCTCTTCAGTGTGGCCATCAATGTTGTAGTGATTATAATGGTTTTTCAGATCCTTGCATTGATGTGCTGTGGCTGTAGTCTTCTTTTCCTTTCCATTCCTTTTCTTCTTCCCCTCATTGGTAGCATCTTGGCCCTCTTTTTGTTTTGAACTGCTTGGTTGTCCTTTCTTTTGGCCTATGTTTTCCAGGTACTATGCTTGTACACATGCTTCATCAATTGAACTAGGATTGGAGAGCATCACTTGCCTCAATAGGTGATTATGCAAACCCCATTAGATACTTGAGGAGTACATTTGGGTTTTTGGGTGAGATACCCAACATAATTGCCATCTTTTTGAATTGCTGCCGTATTCTTACACTCTTTTCCCCTTCCTTTGCATGAAGTAATGCCAACAGATCAACTAGTCCTCTACATACCCGATAGGGTAGAATTGAGACTTGATGAGGGTTTTAAATTCCTCCCACTTAGTTATTGGAGGATCACCCTCTATGTGGATTTCCCACCAGGTTAATGCATGCCCCTCTAACTGCAGTATAGAAAATGAGATCTTTTGCTCCTCGTCTATTTGTTGGATACTAAAATAAATTTATAATTGTTGCAACCAATGATTCAGTTTTAAAGCATAGATCTCACCTTGATAAGGCTTGATGCTGACTTTCGCTTCCACCTTGAAGAGAGACCGAGAATAAATATTGGTGTTGGAACTTTCCTTCTCTTTCTCAGGCTCTTTCATTGACTTTTTTTTGGGTTTCTTTTATCTTTCGATTTCCCCTCTGATTCAAAATTTGAGTTAGAGCTTCCAAAACCCTTGAAAGGTCCAAACTTGCTCTTTAGAGATGCCATGAGGATTGACATGTTTTGTGAGATATCGACAACTTGTATTTCCAGTTCTGTAAATTGTGCTTATAATCATTGGACGCTCCATGAATAGACTCGTCTTCCATGGCTAGGGTTTGAAGCCTTTCTTTTCACCAACTAATGGATCCTACAATTACCCACAAAACCCAAAATAAACCTGGCTATGATATCAATATCATTTGTAAATTGTCGTGGATATTCCATTGGAATAATATGTCACAACATATCTTACCACTAGTTATTTTAATTATTTTATTTTTAGAACTGTAAGAGAAATGTTAGAAAAAGAAATACACAATTCACACACATTTGACACATAATTTATCCTGGTAAAACCCTTATGGGAAAAAACCTAGCTAAAATGAGGATTATGCCTTGCCCTTTTATGTAGAATGCAAATATAAAAGGAAATCAATACACAGGATGGAGTTACCTTAGACACAGTGGCTTGAATGGCTACTACAAAATCTATTACTCCCTTTGTTATGCTTCACAACTACTCCTTATTTCTTCTCAACTATGGAACAATACAATAGAAATCGAACCCTTTTTTATCTAACAACTCGGCATTTAACATAGCTCAATAATTGTTTAGGATTAATTTTAGGGTTTGTACATGCCTCAATTCCCATTTGGGGTTAGGATTTTGGACCTTCTATAATGTTCTTGAAAGTCCACACATGGCTAGCTTCACATATGCGAGAAATGAGATTTGACGTGGAATCCAATCGAAACTATGTTTGTCAACTAGATAAGTCAACTTGCGAGAGGCATAAATTTTGTACACAAATTTTGATTGAGGCAATATTTAGACTATTGGTAAGGTATCTGAGTGTAGAATCACATTGTGGCCCATGGCACTAGAGATGGGTTTTTACCCCAAAAAATTCCATTTAGACCCTCAAATAAGGATTAGAAGGTTTTGGATCTCAAATTTGCAAAATGAGACCTACCCATAAAATGGGCCCTACAAGCTAATTCATCCAATATTTTGACCTCGAAAGCTCCAAATAGATGAAAAATTATATATTTATCCATTTGGGATCACACCTCTCCATTTTGGGAGGATTTTGGTCCCCAAAATCTTTTACTGAATGTGAGAAACTTTTCCTCTACCTTCTCCTTATAATACCATTTAGCCTTGCCTAGAAGTTATCATTTCAACCCCACCTATCAGAGTTCATACTATCCCTGCCTGGTAGTTTGGACTTATCCTGCAACACTATGTCTTTTGTTAACTTTTCCTGAGCCTTTGGTGCTATGTCCTTTAAAAACAATAAGACGTGCTTAGGTTCTTGATCCAACATGGAAGGTTCATAGAGTTTCAGGTTTTCCACATTCACTACAGAGTAAATGCGCATGTATGTAGGTAGTATGAGTATGTATAAATTATCTCCCACCTTCTCCAATATTTCAAAAGGGCCATCCTTAGAGCTTTGATATTCTTACTGGGACCCTGCAGTATTTCCTTGTTCAAGTGTAACCATACTCTGCCTCCCTATTTGAATGATTTTTCAACCTTGTGTTCGTTATGCCTGGCCTTGTATTTTTTGTGACTTATTTAATGCTTCTTGTTTTTGCAAATGGATCTTCCTAATCTTATCTATGAAATTTTCATCTCTTAATGTTTTACTTGTGGTGTCTTCCCTCATTCCCCCTTGCTATCCATATACAACATCTGAAGGTGAAGGTGGAAGATATCCAAAGTAAGTTTCAAAAGGAAACTTACCAATGTAAATGTGGACTACTATGTTATAAGAGTGATGAATATAGATCAAATTTTCATCCAAAGTCTTTGAATGCTTTTGATTGTAACCCATCAAAATTTGGACCAAAGTGTTGACACACTTTAGTCGACCGAGGTTCACTCATTGTCGACACCCTTCGACGCAATATCCCTAAACATCTACCCAGACAGGTTTTACCTTATCTAGAAACACCTGCGAAGCAGATCGATCACACCCGAGATGTTTGAGGGAGGGCTGCAGGAACCACGTTTCCACAGAAAGGAAGAGGACTTGTGCACTTAATCTTACTCTATCGCGATGCATTTCATAGATCCAAGATATATTAACATATCATTTATCCAAGTTATTTATCATCATTCACAACAGTTCTAATATCCCATCAATTCATGATTAAATTAACTTAATAAAGATATCGACATGTAAGAACCCAGTGACCACATAAAGACTTCACATCATCATATCCCATAGATTCAGAAACAAATAGATCGCATCATTCAAATAAGAAGAACATCATAGATCACATCATTTCAAGTTAAAACAAAGACATAGTTTTCATGAATGCTCATCTCATATTAGCTTTGTAGATCAAAAAACATCCCTTGGTTGAAAGCCTCAGACCAATATCCGTTCATCTGTAGGTTACAAAGTAAGCCATCATCAGAAGATCACATGATACAAAAAGATAAATAGGTCCCATCTAAGATGATCTATCAACTACATTCCTAACTCTATTTATAGTCTTGTGCCTTTACAAAATGGTCCACATAAATTGACTTTCTAACTAACTTGGACCGAAATTATAACTTTCTTCGACTAGACCAACCACACTTGTTAGTAACTTTCTCATGTGCAATCCACTTTGACACTTGTCGCTATCTCCTTCGCTGCACCTTGCGCACTTGATCTCCTTGCCAACAGGCCCCTAACAAAAAATTGTGGCTCGTCCTCGAGCCATGTCAGCTAGATATCATTGGTTCGTTCAGCTTGGCCTTGAAGCTATCATGTTCTGTTCGCATATGCTCGACCCCTTCTTTTACCTTTGTGCTCAGTGTCGTGCATTATTCAACTTGCTTTGTTGTATGATCTTCAGATACTTGCGACACTTTAGTCTGTGCCTCCTGTGTGGTCACAATTATTTCCATAACATTTAGTGCTAGTTGCTCCACGTCCTCCTGGAACTGATCTAATTGCACTGTCCCGCGCTGATGGCGTTCTCTTGCCTTGGTGACTCTCTGCTGCAGTGATTTTAACTCTGCTGCCTTTGTCACTTGCATAATTGGAGACATTGTTCGCAGTGATCCCTGCATCGCCTGTAGCTGTGCCTCTGCCTGATTGACATGCACTCCTAATTGATACAACTGGTCATCCTAAGCGACTCGCATCCAAAACTGCATCGTTGCTTCGACAATGGAGTTGGCTTCTTTCTCCAACTCTTCAAGTTGTGTTGCCACTTTTTCAATCTTGGCTTTGCACTCTGTTAACTGTTCAGGTGGTGTACTTAATATTGCACGTGCCTGGAGCTCGTTATTCTCTCTCTTCAAGTTAGTGAATTTTTGTCCTAGTCGCACTTCCTTTGCTTCTGCAGACATCTCCATAGTGATGTTGAGAATTTATTCGCATGCGGCTGAGATGGCCCTCTCTAGTTGCTCCCCGTCGTCAAAGGGCTTGGTTTTTTCCATCATCTCTACCTCTTGCACCTTTTTCATCCATTCTATCTCTTCTTTCGCTTGTGCTATCTGCTCCTGTGATTTGACTAACTGCTCCTATGATTGACCGTAATAGGCACCTTGGTGTCCAACCAAAGGTATCCACCATGGAAGCATGACAATAGTTTCTTCACACATGCATTCACTTCTGCCGAATGACCGAAATGTGGCATATGGGTAATGGCCAACAATTCCGACCGTTGCAAACCCAAACCCCATTGTGCCGACACTCTATTGACCAGCGGTTACTTCTCGAAGGGTTTTGCAGTGCATTCTGGATACGCTAGAATATCATGGTCGATGTACACCAACTTCTGCAAATGCGGCACAATATTCATAGTGACATGGACACCCTACAGTGTCGTCGACATATTAATGCTGTAGCACTAATTTTTTGAAATCCAAACTGGTGGTGCGCCTGCCTTTCGTGGTGGTATGTATCCTGAAATGTCGTCAACTGTCGACCCTTTTCATGCTGTCGAATTTGCTCCTCCTGTCGATGATGGGCCTGCCTCTACCTCTGCCACCCTAGTTGTACTCCGAGTTAACTTGATCCTTCCTTGTGCAAACATGGGGCGATTTGCGCCCCTCTTTTTCTTGGTCATCCTCGGTAATATTTCCTAGATTTCTTATGTTTCTTCTACAATCGACACACTTGGTGTCGGTGACCCTTGAGTATTACCACTCGAAATTATCTAGGCCATCGCAATTGGTCTATCATCTCTTTCTCTGCTCTACTTTGTTACTCTTGCGTTTACGCTCACTTGTTCGCTCAAACGTTACAATGGTTCAAAAAAACCCTCCCCCTATCGGTTCTTATAACCTTGAGAGCTCTTGTGCGAATTATTTTGATCATCATAACCGAATCGCTCGACGATCGACCAAATCTTCCGCTGATTATGCAAATCCAATGGTCTAATTTTTCATAAATGCGCGTCTCGTCCACTTGCGTCATCGCCATCGGGTTTAAATATTGCATTTATTTCTTGATTTGACTGCATCCTCCGTTGTCTGATGTCATCGAGCTCCCTTCTTGCTTCAATTTGCGCTTCTTTTCCTGTTTGTCGACCTTCCTCGGCTTGTTTGTCACAACATCATTTGTTTATTATTATTATTATTTTAAATTTTTAAAATTTTTTGTGTGCTTCTTCTCAGTCATGGCGCTGCACTTGGATATCCTGATAAGGTTTTAGCCAGATCCCATTGACTAGCTTTGGTAGAAATGCGCCATCTAGCTGCTGCAATTGCACCACACCTTCGTAGGTGATGAAATGAATCATGTAAGGTCCTAACCAATGCATTTGGAGCTTACTTGGGTGCTTCGTGAACTTGCTGTCGTATAAGAGAACCATATCTCCACACTGGAAGTACTTCACTTTGACATGACGGTCGTGCCATGCCTTTTGGCAGTCATTTTCCACTTGTTGATGAAAACCTGTGATTAATCGATCCTCCTCAAGTTGTAACAACTGCTTCAACCATTCGTCAACCGCTCCATCACTTATTCCTATCGCTGCTGCTATGCGCAGGCTGGGAACAATGCACTCCATCGACATGACTGCTTCTTGGACATAGAAAATCTTGAATGGTGTTTTCCATGTCAATCACTTGCATTCTATAGGCCCACAATATCACAGGAATATTCAGATACCAATCATCGTGATTAGCGTTACATACCGTTTTTAGCGCATGTTCCAATACCTTGTTGAATGCTTCGACTGTTCCATTCTCTTGCGGGTGATATGGAGTACACTTCTTGTGTTAGATCTTGAATTCCTCCATTATTGAGCTAATGGTGTGATTGATAAAGTGGCTCCATTGGTCGCTCATCAGTCTCTTGGGACAACCAAACCGAGTAACGACATTGTCGAATAAGAACCTCACTGCTGTCGCAACGGTACA
Organism: Pseudotsuga menziesii; assembly: GCA_001517045.1. Classification (NCBI taxonomy): domain Eukaryota; kingdom Viridiplantae; phylum Streptophyta; class Pinopsida; order Pinales; family Pinaceae; genus Pseudotsuga; species Pseudotsuga menziesii. The sequence continues at coordinate 43,693 of LPNX010385119.1, read as the reverse complement.
ATCTATCACTGGTGCTACTTCTGCCCATCTAGTCAAGTAGTCTGTCGCAGTGATAATGTATCGTGCACCTGTTCATTTTCCTGGTGGATTGGTGGGTCCCACAAAATCCACCGCCAACTTATCAAATGGCTCCAGCATCACTTGAGGTACTAACGACATTTCTTCTCGTCGCTATGGCTTCCCCGTCCTTTGATAGACATCACAATTTTTTGCATAGTCTACAATGTCATTGTGTTGATGTATTTGTAGCTTCAGAATGTATACACTTGTATATCTTGTATTGTATTTCATTGTACCCCAATGTTCCTATCGGGATAATCATTAACATAATAAAGTCATGTAAAGTCATAGAGGTTAACCCTTCGTTGTAAGTCGGGGCAATAGTCCTCACAGTTGAGGGGTACTAGGGTTATTAGACTCTCCTAGAGAAGTCAGCACTAGTGAGTAATTGTCAAGTGGAAAACTGGTATAAATAGAGAGTGAGACTTTCTATTTGAAACACACACTCACTCAACTATAGCACATGAGTGAGAGAAGAGGATCTCGCAAAAGTGAGAGAGAGAACAACTTTTAGGGATCATCTTTGTGTTTTTAGGTTTTACTTTTGCTATTGGTGCTCATTCTATCTCCGAGGAAGTTGCAGGGTCTTATCCTTTATGGTTTCCCCGAGGAAAACTCTTTGTGTCTCTTGTCTCTTGTGATTATTGTTGTGCATGTTATTCTCTCAGATAAGATCCTAGATCATATTGATTAAATGATAAGAATATAACATGGTATCAGAGCTAACCTGAGAAGAAGACATTGTGTAGCTGCATAAGCTAGGGATTCTTACTTTTTGGGTCTCTCTCCACATATCATTAGAAAAAGAAGGCTAGGCTAACTCTCCATTGAAGGGTGCATCTTTCTGTCGAAGCAAAATTTTATTTTGGGCATTTTTTAGTTTTTGACCTGTCACTCATGCGGGAAATTAGGGATTTTCACAGAAGAGGATTTTTTGAGTGAGCCCAGCGTAGTATTTCTATACTCCTCAAAATTGAAATTTAGAGACCAAGATCGAAATTTTATGTTGGGTAAAACTCCGGGAAAGTCAAACTCTAATTTGACCCCAGACTAGAAAACCCTAAAAGACTAAAACTAGTCATTTTGGTGCATTCACTATATCTCAAGATTGGAGAAGTATCAGGAGACAAAATTTTTACAGGCCGAAGATAAATTCCTGATGTACCCTGTGTAAAAGTTTTAGCCTTAGATTTTCTATATTCTGGGAGATATGATTCCTCCAAATCAGGGTTCCAGCCTCTCTCAGGATTCATCTCTAAACATGACACTTAGCCTCAACCTCTATCACACCATCTTGATGACAAGCTTGGTGAAGCTGAAAACTTTCGAGCATAGAAGTATAGGATTTCATTGGTTCTTGAAGAAAATGAATTGGTCACCTACATAAGTGGAGAGGTTCCAGTTCTAGAGGGAGATGAGGCTAAAGCCTTATACAAGAAGAACTTGGTGAAGGCCAAGATAATCATTGCTGATTCAATCAAGGATCATCTTATACCACAAGTGTCTTCCCTAAAGACACCTAAAGAGATGTTTGATTCCTTGACCAAGATATTTGAAGGGAAGAACATAAATCATAAGATGAATTTGATAAACCAATTGAAGAATGTAAAGATCCAGAATGCAGAGACCATACAATCATACTTTACAAGGGTCTCTCGAATCAAAGAACAACTTGAAGCAGTGGATGAAGAAGTAGAGAATGTAGAAATTGTGATAACCACCTTGAATGGCTTCCCAGGATCATGGGATTCATTCATTCGAGGAATGTGTGCCAGAAGGAAGAGATTACATTCAGCAGAATCTGGGAAGAGCACACACAAGAAAAAACTCGACTCATAATAAGAGAAAAGAATATGGGAGCAACTGAAGATCTAGCTTTCACAATTTAAAGAAGATCCCTCAAGCAATGAGGAATATGAAGGACTCAATTCTTGAAGAATCTCTTATCCATCTTAGCATTTGGATAAGAAATGATGATTCCATGAATGAAGAAGATGATGAAGCAAAAGGCTTAAAAAGGATTCTACCCATGAAACGAATAAAGATAAGTATCCAATTGTCATTTCATGATATTATTTGGTTATGCATTAGTTTATATTTATTTGATGTGATATGCATAATAGAATGTTTGCATTAATGACAGTATACTACTAATATGCATGTGATGGGTAAGTAGCTCATGGTGCTATACAACTCTCCATTGCTACTTATCTAGAATGAAACCTCTTTGCTGACATTTTTGGATTAGTGCACAATCTCAATGATGTCATGGTAGAGATGGAAGGCATCTAGAAAGTTTCCGTAAGATATGGATGAATGTTGAATTGGCTAAAATAGTTGCATCTTTAAGCATAAAGAATTTTCCATTATGAATATGCCTTATGAAATGTTTCTAACCATACAATTGGTGCATTTGACTTATAGGAAAGATCGCGTACAATCGCCTACAAGAAAAGAAGGATGAGACTTTTTCCGAAGAACAAGTGATGACAGTTCGAGAAATAATCAACGATGAAGAATAATATGATGATACTTTCAAAGAAAGAAGAGGTCTCAAACAAAATGCAGTTATGTGACACTGTTGAGTGACATCATTGATGTAGAACCTTCCAGCTATGAATAAGTAGCCAAGAAGAAAGGGAAGGAGAGTACCAGTTTAAGAAGAATGATGTCTAGGATGCGGTATCTGTAAGTTCCAGCATGTAGTAGATGGCAACATCGAGATACAAGGAAATATTCATAACACGAGGCTTCTCACGGAAATAAGGCATAGACTACGAAGAGACATTTGTAGCCACTAGAAGTTAAGACACATGACATGCAGACTCATGTGTGAAAATTAAAGAAGGCCTTGTACGAGCTCAGAAGACACCCATGGGATAACACATACATGAGGAGCTTGAAGATCACCTAGAGTGATGAAGATCTTAACCTTTGCTACAAGGTTGAAGATGAAATCCTATAGAGGATGACAAGCTCACAGATGGGTGCGAGAAGAACTCTTGAAAAGGTTCAAGATAGAGGATCTTGGTATCCAGTGACCCTAGATGGATACATAGAATATTAGTAGCAGAGGAAGCTACTTGTCCTTCCAGTACAAAATGTTTCAATACATAGAGTATGAAAGGTAGAGGGAGAATGATGCTCCACTTCAGAGGGAGTGACTGCAGAATATCTTGAGGTTCGACATGGTACGACAGGATGGACAGATTACCGATGGCTCTAAGCTTTACTGAGAGTAAAGCAGATTCCAAACTTTGCTTCAAGGTTGAAGGCGAAAGACCAGTGATGCTCATGTTATATGTCGATGAATTGCATTAGAGAGATTTTTAGGTCTAAGATGGGTCTCCTAAGGAAAATAATAAAATAATAAAATAATATTTATTAATTTTGGAGAACTAAAGAAAAAAACTACTTTTTGTGTTCGTATTTTCGACATATCTCCCTGTGTTTTTACTCAAATTTCGATCGGGAGAGATCGTTGTATGCAGAATTTGATTCTGCATCCAACGAGTACCCACACTGCATACTTTTGATGGAACCGGCTATCCCAAAAACAAGAAATACCTGAAAAATGTGATGATGACATCATCATCACATTTTTTCAGGTGTTTCTTGTTTTTGGGGTAGCCGATTCCATCAAAAGTATGCAGTGTGGGTACTCATTGGATGCATAATCAAATTCCGCATACAACGAGCTCTCCTGATCTAAATTTGAGTAAAAACACAGGGATATATTTCGAAAATATGAACACAAAAAGTATTTTTTTTATGACAAATATGTCAATTCAACCATTATGGTTGACTCATTTTATTGGAATTATATTGGTTCTTAAATTCCAACTCATAAGAACTTATTGTTGGTGCATTTTCTTATAAGGCCCATTTTAGACCCCAAATTTCCTTTAATGTTCTTGACAGGGAAAGAGGAACTCATTAAAGTTTCAAGAAGGAGACTTGCTACCGAGTTCGAGATGAAGGATTTGGGTAAGATGCACTACTTTCTAGGCATGGAGATGTGGAAGAGTGCGGGTGGAATACCCCTTGGATAAGGGAAGTATGCACTGGAGATCCTGAAGAGGTTCAGGATGATGGACTGCAAGGCCATGGCCACACCCATGGCATCGAAACTGAAGCTATTGAGTGATGCTTCATCAGAGTCGGTTGATGCTACGATGTATCGTCAAATGATTGGGTCATTGATGTACCTGAGGAATACGAGACCATATATTTTATTTGCTGTGAACACTTTGATCTAGTTTCTGACAGATACGAGACATGCTCACCTGATTGCTGGAAAGCATATTTTGAGGTACCTAAAGTGTACAGTTGACTATGGGCTCAAATATGAAGCAAATCAGAAGATTAAACTGGAGGGTTATGTGGATTCAGATTGGGCAGGAAGTTCCATTGATAGGAAGAGAACTTCGGGGTGTTTCTTCAGTATGGGATCAGGTGTGATCTCTTGGTTTAGTAGGAAGCAGTCCTGTGTGGCATTGATTACAACTGAGGAAAAATATGTTGCCACTTGCTTGGCTACTTGGGAGAGAGGAGCAGTGAAGCTCCAGTTTGTGATCCAGATCGAGATCTCTTGGAAGAGGGAGTTATAGCATAGTCGATGAGATAGGTTGTCTGAGCATAAAATCCTGGCGAAGCTCGTAGGTTGCTCAAACGTAATCAATCCTGTAGGTAGTCCTTGAATGTAATCAGTCCTGGCGAAGATCATAGGTTATCCTTGGAAGTAATCAACCCTGATGTGATTCTATGCTAGAAATGGCCAGAGTGAAGTTTGAGTACTTCAGGGAGAAGCTTGGTGTTCTCCAGATTGAGATTCCTTCCAAGGGGAAGTGATGAGTCCGTGATCCTTTCTAACATGGTGGTAGGTGGGGCCTCCCATGGTTAGATGTAAGTGCAGAGCCTTTCTGACATGGTGGTGGGTAGGGCCTCCCATGGTCAGATGTAAGTGCAGAGCCTTTCTGACATGGTGGTGGGCAGGGCCTCCCATGGTCAGATGTAAGTGCAGAGCCTTTCTGACATGGTGGTAGGCAGGGCCTCCCATGGTCAGATGTAAGTGTAGAGCCTTTCTGACATGGTGGTAGGCGGGGCATCCCATGTTCAGATGTAAGTGCAGGGCCTTTCCTCGGATGGTAGATGGTGTGTCCTACCATGTTGATAGATGTAAGTGCTGGACCTTTTCGACATGGTGGTAGGTTGGACCTCCCATGGTCGGATATAAGTAGTGAGACCTACATCCAGCATGAAAAAGGGCTGGATCTGTAGTGGAAATCCTTGCAGAGGAAAGGTACTGTATCCAACATGAAAAATGGCTGGCTCTATAGTGGAAATCCTTGCAGAGGCAAGGTGCTGCATCCAACACGAAAAGGGCTAGCTTTGTAGTGGAAATCCTTGCAGAGGCAAGGTGCTACATCTAGCAAGAAAAAGGGCTAGCTCTGTAGGGAAAATCCTTGCAGAGGCAAGGTGCTGCATCCAGCATGAAAAAGGGCTGGCTCTGTAGGGGAAATCCTTGCAGAGGCAAGGTGCTACATCCACCATGAAAAAGGGATGGCTCTGTAGGGGAAGTCCTTGCAAGGGAAAGGCAGCACATCCAGCATGAAAAAGGGTTGGCTTTGTTGATGAATATCTACATGGAGGCTAAGCCTAATACCAACATGAAAAAGGGCTGGCTCTGTAGAACTTCCTATGATACGAAGAATTGAGAGATAACACCATTTGCTCGAGATAGCAGGAGCAGTGATGATGATGATGATCCAGAGATGATCCAACTTTGATGATGATCCAGTGACGAAGACTTATGCTGATGAATTGTGTCAAGAGAATACCTTCCTATTTAAGAGGGAGTGTTGATGTATTTTTAATTTCGAAATGTATTCACTTGTATATCTTATTTTGTATTTCATTGTACCCCAATGTTCCTATCGAGAGAATCATTAGCATAATAAATTCATGTAAACTCATATAGGTTAACCCTCCGTTGTAAGTCAGGGAAATAGTCCCCACAGTTGAGGGGTACTAGGGTTATTAGACTCTCCTAGAGAAGTCAGCACTAGTGAGTAATTGTCAAGTGGAAAATTAGTATAAATAGAGAGTGAGACTTTCTATTTGAAACACACACTCACTCAACTATAGCACATGAGTGAGAGAAGAGGATCTCACAAAAGTGAGAGAGAGAACAACTTTCAGGGATCATCTTTGTGTTTTTAGGTTTTACTTTTGCCATTGGTGCTCATTCTATCTCTGAGGAAGTTGCAGGGTTTTATCCTTTATGGTTTCCTCGAGGAAAACTCTTTGTGTCTCTTGTCTCTTGTGATTATTGCAATGCATGTTATTATCTCAGATACGATCCTAGATCATATTGATTAAATTATAAAAATCTAACACATTGTGTATTGTTGGCCACCATAAGCCAACTCAGAGTATCTTCCTGGTGGTTGCAAAACCTCCGTAATGTACTCCTGCAATTCCATCATGCATTTCGACCAATATTCTCTCCTGCTCATGCGGTAGAACATATCAACATAGAATTTCATCTGGTCCCATTTTGAAGAGCTGTCCAACGATTAGCTGGAAATCTGTGCCTCTAACAACTAATTGCTTCTTTTGCCTAGTGGTGAAGTCTTCCGACGCTATTCCTATCGATAAAAATTGGATAATTTATTCATAATGGTCATCTACCATTTCAACCTTAGATAACCATGCATCATGTAATCCATCCTCGAATGTGCTTGGTTCCTTGCTTGTCTCAATCCTTGACAAATGACCGGGCCTGACATTCAACCATCTTGGCTTGACGATGATTTCAAAATTAAATTATTGGAAGAGTAACGGCCATCGAAAAATAACCCCCCCAACACAGGATTGTTGACTAGGTGTTTCAATGCTGAATGATCTGTAAACATCTTAAAGTGTCCTCCCAATAGATAGTGGTAGAATTTCTACAATGCATATACCATCGCCAATCCTTCTCGCTCTGTTGTCATGTAGTTTCTTTCTCTAGCAGAAAACTTCTGACTTGCGAAGGCGATTGGGTGATCAATTGATCCTCTCCTAGTTGTGCCAAAATTACTCCTAATGCGACTAACGATGGATCGACATGGACGTGAAAATCCTTCATCCAATACTGAAAAAATAATATCGACACCATAACCATCTTCTTTTTTAGAGTATCGAGACTTCCCTGACACTCATCACTCCATTCAAATTTTGTGTCCTTCTTCAATAGTTTCTCGATTTGTGATTTGATTGCTTGATCCCCTTATGAACTTTCAGTAATACCCCGTATGGCCCAATGTTTCCCTGAGTTTTTTTACTATTTTCGGAGAGGTAGATTGACAATTATTGCAATCTTGGAGAGATCAACCAACATACCTTGCAGACGATGTGTCCCAACAAAATCCAAAACGGAGCACAAAAGATACACTTCCTCAGATTCAGTGAGATATGATGTTGTTGACATCTTTCCAACATTAGGGCCAACTTTGCGATGGGTATTTTACCAACCCGTAGACGGGCCAATCGTGCATGTAAACTGCCAAGAATTTCTGAATGAAATATTTAAACGCAGAGACCACTATCATTGAGAAGATTACAGGTGCATTCTTGAGGACAATCGATATCACCGTGTATTGAAAACATCCCCATTCCTTCACTAAAGTGGTTTTGTGCCGATATTCCTTTCGCAATGTTTATCTGATGTTAACCTGAAAATCCATCTGTGAACGAATAGATCTCTTGTCCTTCGACTCCTTCCAGTACTTCGTCAGTGAAAGGAGTGGGGAATAGATCATGAAGACATGCATCATTTAACTTTCGGAGGGTAACACAGATCCAAATTTATCTTGTCTTCTTATCTTGAACAACCATTGGATTGATCCATTTCGAATCTTCCATAGGTTCGGTGATTCCAGCATCCAACATCCTGTCTAGCTCATCTTTGACACGTTCCTTGTATCGTGGGTTCAATCGATAAGGACATTGCTTCACTGGTTTCGTATATGGATTTAGAGGGATTTTAATTTCTCCCAAGTCTCCTAAAATCCCTTTCATCTCAGTGAATTTAGTCGATAACAAATCCTGAAATTCATGCAACCGATCAGTGATCTTTTCCATAGTCGCTTCATCCCAGTAATCACCTATATTGGTGAACTTAGGGTCCTCTATCTTCCCAATATTGACCTTCCTTATCTTGAGTGGTTGTTGGAATTTATCTGTCGGTATTTCTAGTGCTATGATATCCTGACTTCCCTCTGACTCTGCAATGTTGATATTCCTTGGATCGCCCCCGTCGTCAGGTTCTCCTGTGACATTGTAGCATTCTGTCATCAGCTGTGTTACTGGCATCTCATGCGGTCTTGCTGAGAATGCCACTGGAACTATTTCCAATACTACATTTCATATGTGTTGAAGTGCGCTATGTAGTATTGGGTCAGCATCTGCAAAGCTGAAAGTATGATTGAAACAGACAGTCAAATCTTCCCATGTTGTAATCTCAATTCGCAGTTCAGCTAATACGTACCAATGCCGTGGCATTTCATCCAATGTATGGAAAAATGAATGTATCCATTCATCCTTCGGCCTTGACAACCACGCTGTATGACATGTGACTAGATGATTATTGGGATCATCCCTTCCATCATACTTCTCCCCTTGGTAGTGCTTTGTTTTCCCAAATTGAAATTCCTTCAGTCTGCGACACATCGTCCAACCACTGATCGAGCTCTTATGCATATCCCACCATATGACCGGAGTAGCATTCAATGCTTCTTCCAGTGTTAGCAGTCTTTGAGGCTCTGATACTTTGTCCTTGAAATCCTCAATAAACTTAGTCAAGTTAGGTAGCCCTTCATATGTTGGTAGTTCAACAACTTCTGTTGCGACCCAATGCAACAATTGAGTAACTCACCCACATTTTCGGATCGATACTTCATGTAGCCGGTTCTACCAATTCTCTAGGGCATCGTCAAAATCCGATGACGCAGAGCAAGAACTTCGCCATCCCAGCTCCCTATCTACGGTGGGATGGATGTAATCCTCTAAAATGTTATATGCACTATCCCGTCCTTAGATGACTTCCTCCTTTACCGGTTCAACATATCTTCTGCCTTCACTCGGATCCAATGGGGTAATGATCTATATGTCACGATTCTCAAAAGTCATTACTCTCTTCTTGAAGTTGATAACCGCTAGATTATCATTATCCCAACCAATCCCGAACAACATGAGATATGAGTTACTTTCATCGACGATTTCAATAATGTAGAAGTATGAATAAGTCTTCAACCCTTCTACTTCAACGAGTAGGTGTGGTACTCGTCCAATTGGCGAGACTCTGGCCTGATTTTATAGTCGTAGTTATATAGGGGACCAAACCAACTGTGCTTTCCCTATCCTTTTCCAAGTTTGCTTTGTCAAGATGTTGACATCTGATCCTAGATCCAATATGGCCGAATCCACATCACAGTCACCGATATGGATGTTCATTCTCATCTCCCTTCCTGTTTTCTTTTTATGCAAATAATTCATGGCGTGGTCCTGTCGCCCTTTCTCCTATTTGTACAACAAACTCGCTATTTATGATAATGCATCCATATCTTTTTCTAGTGACATATAACTTTCTAGAAAATTTTGCAATGTTCCAACCTTTCACGATGATCTTGACACAACTGTTGAATCAAATGTAGGTGGCATTTCATAGATATGCAACTTACATGTGTCTGTGTTCATTATGTCTCTTGCATCAAAGAAAGTCTATTTTTCAGCGTCGACATCAAATTGTACCTTTTTTTGAACCGCCAATTAGATCTGTGGGAGTGGTCCATCATCTCCCGTCGTCGTGCCTCCTCGAGTTATGACTCCAACATCTATGGGCTGAGTCTTGGGTTCCACCGAAAATTTTCCTACAGTTGGTCCTTGATTCTAATTTTGAGGTTGGTTCGCATTTTGGTTCACATGCTGGTTCCCATTCTCTTTTAGCTGTGGTTGTGGTGGTTCTCAGCTTGCCATTTTTCAACCAACCGCGGGCAGTCTTCGACAGTGTGATCTGCGGCAGTACAACATGTACATTGATGCTGCAGGTTCGAGAAATCCCTCTGATAGTGTAACAAGACTTCAAAATTATAACACATCACTGGTCCGTGACCTCTTCCCATGGCACCTCCTCATCCGAATCCTCCATTGTGACCTCTGCAGAATCCTCGTTGTGGTTGATACCGCAGTTGGTTAAATTGCTGCTACGAGTTAGGATGCGGTGGAGCATACTATGGTTGAGTATACTGCGGTTGCTGCTAACTATACTGAATCTTGAGAACAAAATGATCCTGTTGATTTCCTGCTTATGGTGTGCATCATCCTGTGCTTTGTTTTGTCTAGACCTCTGCAATTCCTGCTCCTTTTCTTCCACTTCTTTATTAAGAAGGAAAACTGAATCAAAGTTTGCCCCAAAACAACCCCCCATAACAACTGCAGTTTCTAGGGATTCTTGTATAACATCAGTGGAGGCCCTCTTCTATATGACTTGGTTCGGCACTGATCCTTGCTTGGTAGTCCCTTCCCTGGACCTCTTTGATCCTTTTTAACCACATATTTATTTTTTCCACTCTAGAAGTATTGTCCCAAGGAGACAGCTGCATCTTTACCAAAATCGTCCATCTCATCTGTTGTTGAGATGGTTCACTCAGGAACAGTGACTATGGGTGTAGGCTGAGAAGTTTCAAGGATGGGGATTTGTAGACTAACAAAAGAAATGGTAGTGGAAGGTTTGGAAATAATAGATGCAAGGGATGAAGAAGTGGAATCAGAGACATATGTAATGTTCATGGGGAAGAATTTCCGGGATGGAAGAACTATCAAGTTGTGAAACTAAAGAATGTGAGGAGGTGGAAGTAGTATGTAGTTATAATGATGTTGAAAGAATAGGTGAAGTGGAAAATGGATAGAAATAGGCATGTTTTGAGATACCAAGGGTGTGCCATTGGTAGCAAAAAGAATATGGGACAAATTAATTTCAGAAAAAGAATGTTATGGAAACGAAGTGTCAAAAATATTCCCATATGACTGGGTGGTTGTAACAGATGATGATATGCTGGTGGAAACAATAACAGGAAAAAAATAGGTAAAAGGAGACATCTCCTCTTCAAGGTCACTCTCAATGTTCTTTACTTGAACATTAGCCTAGGTTAGTGCATTTAGTTGTTGAATTGGTTGAACATGCAAAATTTGATGTTCTGGATGTTCTACCCTTTGGACCACTTGTGGTGGAGGCTCTGGGATTTCTTCCTGTAATTGTACTTGTGGAGTGGCGTCTTGAACCTTCTACTTCTTTGATGGTGGCTCAGCCATCGCTTCCTGCGCCTGCACCTCTGAGCTAAGTTTCTCCAAGTTCTTCTTAAACTCTGCAGATCTGTGAAGGACCTAATGTGTGGATGAAGGTTGTGTTCTTATAGGACCTTCAAGAACAGACTTTCCCTTTTCCTTTGATTTCCCAGTAGGGGTAGTGGAAGAGTTGGATAACGCCTCTTTAGCCTCCTTCTCTACAGTTTGTTTCTATATATTCTCTTCCACTTTCATCTTGAGCTGTCTTGAATGTAACACAGTGGTCTTCAGCTCCTTTTGATATTGGAATATATGAGTCTTCTCTAAAGGAGTGGAGATCCTACTGACTACCTCTGAGAAATCAGTTGCATCTATGTATATAGAATCATTAGGGAGTTCCCGATGGACATAAGAAATATTTGTATGTTCCTGCACAAAATGATTTTCCAAGAATGCCTTGGGGTTATGCATCCTCTTCGGTGCCTCCCCTAGGTTCATATAAGCTATATATTTACCCAAGATGGAAACATGGGTGGAATTTTGCAAAGTCAAAAATCCCAAATTTAGTGTAAATTTGGGCCAAAGCTTCCTTTTGGCTACTGCAAGCTTCGGGAAGAACCCGTCAATGATAGTCTGGAAGGATATATCTTGAAGCACCAGCATGTATGGCACTATTCTCGGCAGCATATGCACTATGTTGCTGCCCCAAATACGAATGTAGGAGAAATATTCCCCACATACTAATCTCCCATAGTAGAGATTAGTGCCTTAACCTTGTCTGAAAAGGTGGGGGCATCCCCCTTGAAAATATTCTGGTATATTGATCCAATGAAGTGGTCACAAATTTCATAAATCTTAGGAACGAATTTGTCCTCCCACAAAACTGAGTAGTAAATATGGACAAGAGGTGAAGTCCTGGTCCAGTTCCATCCCATCATTGGGAATGAAGAGGTTGCATATAAAACATCCATCACATACCCTGATAAGTAGAATGAAGGATTCCTGGATGATGAGTTCTTCTTATACTTTTCATTTGCGTCCTTCAAAACTACTGACAGGATTTGCACCCAATTGAATGATTCACCTATAGTCAATATATGATGGGCTAGAGGAGCCCAATCGGATTTGAACAATGTGCAGTTGGGTAACCCATACAACCTGCAAAGCACAACTGCTAGCACGAAAAATGGATCCAACTGGTAGGAATTGTCTATTTTGGAGATGAACTCTGCAGGGTTGCCCATCCAGGATTTTATCATTTCCTCAAAGTTGAACCAGGTCATGGACACGTCAAGGAATTAGGAAGTGAACAATTGTTGGGGTGGTTTAAGAGCATATGCTCTTTCAAATAATTATGGGTGGAAAGAGGCCACTTGAGTCTGAGCATGTTCATCAAAAGAGCATTCCTTAGGGCTCGCATGGTCAAGTTCCCACTTGACCGGGTCCATGTAAGGCATAAATGGAGGTCTAGATGCAATGCAATGGAGTTGCGAATTACTAATATTGGAATACACTAGATGGTCATGAGTGATAACATGAAAAATCATCATTGTCAAATATAACATAAATTTTGGACCATTCGAGGTAGAGGGTTTCTGACACTTGTCCACTGGTGTGAGAAAAAGTGCCAGCGTTTGAGTCCTTGCTCTTCTTCTCATTCAGATGGGTCTTGGATCTAGTGTTTTTGGACATGTTGGTGGATTTGGAGGTAAACTTTGATACAAATTTAGTAACCTGAATTAAAATTTGCCCATGGTAAAAGAAAGAGAATTTAACCGTTGAGAGTTGAAAACTTACCCATGGAAAACTTGAAAACCATAGGATTGGTGAAATCAATGAGAAAATCGCAGTAAAAATCTCAAGCGCAGTAAAAATTATAGGTAAAAATGGTGACAATTCATAAATTCAAATGATTTAAATACACCAATACTTAACGGTGAAATAGATATGCACTGTAGATTTCGATAAAATCAATGGTTGGGATTAGAGTGGGAAACCAAAATGCAGAGATGAGTTTTAACAAATTTTTGGATATTTGATTTCTGCAATCCGCAATGCGGTTTGTGGGATGTAGAATGATATTTGAAATCAGGAATAAATTTGTTAACTTCCACAATCCGCAAAAAAATTATGGGTTGCGGGTTGCGAGAAGTAAATCTTGCAATTTTCTTTTTTATTGAGATTTTGCTTTCCTCAATCCACATTGCGGGTTGCGGAAACGTGGAACTGAAAAATGAAAAATTATTCATGTAAATATTTTCCGCTTTCCGCAATCTACATTGCGGGATGCGGAAAGTGGAACTGAAAAATGTAAGTTTATTCACAAGAGGATTTTCCAACATCCACAATCCGCATTTGTGGGTTGCAAGTTGCGGAAAAGAAAACATCAATAAAACAAAGAAAATTTCAAAATCCGCAATCCAAAAATCTGCTATTTCAAAATCTAGATTGCGATATAACATTTTCTGAAAACCTCCCAAAAAAAAAGGAATTCCGCAATTTGCATTTGTGGGCTGCGGACACACAAAATATAACAAAGAAAAGGGCCCTTCCGCAATCTGAAAAAACAAAAAAAATCAAGGTTTTGATGGAAATTTATTAGGATCAAAACACGGTACTTACAGTGAGGATGAAGAAAACCCCATAAACGAAATCTTGGCCCTCAAGGCTACTTAATGAATGAATGGGGATCCCATTTTAATATCTTAAAATGGGATATGTTGCTGCCAACAAAACTCACATACTGATATGGCAGAATATGCTTCAATATTCACATACTGATATGGCATAAGATGATTTAGTATTCACATACCGATATGGAAGAATATGATTCAATACTCACATACTGATATGGCAGAAGATGATCCAGTACTCACATATCGATATGGAAAAAGGTGATTCAATATCCACATACTAATATTGCAGAACAAGACTCAGTATCCACATATTGATATTGCAGAAGAAGACTTGGTATCCACATACTGATATTGCAGAAGAAGATTCAGTATCCACGTACTGATATTGCGGAAGAAGACTCAGTATCCACATACTGATATTGCAGAAGAAGAATCAGTATCCACATACTAATATTGCAGAAGAAGAATCAATATCCACATACTGACATTTTAAAAGAAAGACTTAGTGTCCACATATAGATATTGCAGAAGAAGATTCGGTACCCACATACTAATGTCGAAGAAGATGATTCAATATTCACATACTCATGTTGCAGAAGATGATCTAGTATTCACATACTGATGTTACATAAGACGATCTAGTATTATAGAAGATGATCCAGTATTCACATATTGATGTTGCTGAAGATGATCTAGTATTCACATACTCATGTTGTAGAAGATAATCCAGTATTCAGATATTGATGTTGCATAAGATGGCCCAATATTCACATAATGATGTTGCAAATGAGGATGCCTTAGTATTCACATACTGATGATGATGTAGTTCAAAATTGATGATGAAGAAGAATGATGTTGTTCCAAAAATTCCTATGACATAGAGATTCACCAGTTAGATGTACAATTGTGGTGGTTGTTGTTGTTGATATAGGATACATTCCTAGTTAAGAGGGAGTGTTATAATATTGTAAATTTGGAAGATATTATATTTGTACTTTTATTGTATTCCTCCTTCGTAGATGTTATTCCTCCATCTGGAGATGTCCTTGATGTAATTGGTCATGTAAAAGTCATGAGGTAAAAACTTCGTTGTAAGTCGGGGCAATAGTACGCACAAAAGTTTTTTATAAATGTATTTTGAGTCTTACTAGGTAGGTCACAAAAGTGTTTTATAAATGTATTTTGAGTCTTACTAGGTAGGTCAACCCTAATAAGAGAACCTAGTCGACTTAGTCAGGAAATTAAGTAAGTCACCGAATGAATATAAGTAGGTGAGGTGCCTCTCTCATTTTNGCGCGCGCGCGCGCGCGAGAGAGAGAGAGAGAGAGAGAGAGAGAGAGAGAGAGAGAGAGAGAGAGAGAGAGAGAGTAAGTATACTATGGGAGAGGAGAAAATATTATTGTTCTTGGGGTATTATACTGTACTTGGTCAAATTCTATATAGAGGAAGTTTTGTTGCGTTTTCTCCCCCATGAGGGTTTCCCAGGATAAATCTCTGTGTTCCTTTTGTGTGGTTGTGCTTGTCTTTATTTCAGTGATCATTTTCTTATGGTTATGATGTTATGATGCTAAATTCTTTTAGATATTGTATAACCATTAAAAATATAACAAAGGAAACTAAATTTGTGACCTACGATATCCAAGACCTCTGAAAGAACTCAGATGCCATGCTAGTCAAGGATACCAAAACTTCAGACTCGATGAAAATACTAAGCCCGGGGAGTGTCCCTATAACCAAGATCCCTAAAAATGAGGAATTAAAGTATATAGTCCAAAGAAAGTTGATTAAATCTCTTAGTATTATATTTAATTAGATTTTTGTACAATTACTAAGAGGTTATGAGTGTTTGTGTGAAAAGCTTTAATTTACCCTAGGGTTTTAAGCATGGAAATTGGATCTAGGGATAAATTGGTGGAATCAAGTACAATTGAACACTCAAATTGATTAAGATTAGGTGATTGGAGGTGAAACTAGTAGGTGAAAAAATTCTCTATTATTCTTCAAGAGCCAATGGTGCCAAATTTTTTGATAGGATACAATGAGGGGGTCTCTTCTTTATATAGATTTTGAGAGAAGCAAACCCTAAATTATTTTTTCATGCAACGGTTGATATTAAAACATAATCAACGATGGAGATCACTTTTACATGGATCAAGACATGGATCAACATGACTAAGTCAAGAGGGGCACACTTTTTCCCAATGACACCTTACTATGGAGAAATGCATCATAATAATAAGGTATAACATGAGAATACATCAAGTGGGTCACCTCTGAGGATAAATTCTCCCTAGGCCCCAATATAAAATCATAACATAAGATACATCAGTGTAATACATCACATAGCCAAGGTGAGGGGAACCCCATTGGGAAGGTCCTCGCTAAAAGAGCCAAATATACATAAAAATGACTGGATTTGTTGTGGAAGTTTCCAGAGACCATAATAAATCACCTGGATAAATTCTCTTTCCATTTCCTTGACCACACAAGCCAAATATACTTTTTCAATGATTTCCTAGTTCATTTTTTGATGTTACATCCTCTGAAAATCATAAAAATCATCATAAATTCATTCAGGATGAGAACTGGCGAAAACTATATACATAAGATTATCTAGAGACATAGTAGAATGGTACTAGTGACCACTCACACCCCCTAGAGAATTGTGGAACCCTAAGAGAACCATAATAACTACAATCTGTAATAAAAAATATGACATGGAAAAAAATAAAGTGATAATAACCATTGATCATTCAATATGGGGCCAAAATCTAAAACCTGAGATCGCAGTATTGGTCCCGGGAATGTATGGAGAAAATATAACCACTCCCTTGTGAATCATATTTGACTTGGTCAAGTGAGTTGACCATGTTAAAATACCCAAACTGAAGGTGAGATGTTGAACTAAGATGAACCTGTATGCAGCCAAGGTAAGAAGTGCTCCAAGATGTATATTAAAACCCAACTTAAATTATGCAACTCAGAATTATGGTGACAATAATAATAATAATAATAATAACTAATAAGATATACATGTGTCTTTGAAAAATCATTGAACCTTCTGGAAGTCTCTTGTAAATTCCATACTTACAAAGTTTAAACATTTTGCAAGTTCTTGGTGAGGATGGAAAACAAGGCTAAAGTAAAGCGTGATGAACTCTAGTTGGTTTTAACCATGTGATGTATTTGACTGATGACAAATACACATAACCAAAATGACATATGCATGACATATATCAATAGGGGGTGGTGGTGTCTCACATATGGGTAAAGTAATTGGGATTATTTCCTTAAGGCTCTAGAAAGTTTCCATTTAACAGATTTAATAATTTGGAAAACTAGTCAACCTTCAAAGGCAGGTTTACTGGAAAGCCTTCTGGGATTCCAGAAAATGAAAAAGGCATAATCATGGCAGGTCGGCCTCACCCTGTTTCCCTATGGGGGGGGATGAGTCAAACATTATACAAGGAATGAGTGCTCACCCTTTGACTAATGAATTTTTAAAACCACATTTAATTTTAACATAAGATAATAGATAGCCTCCAAAGGAAGGTGAGTTGGAAATCCTTATGGGCTCCAAAAAATGAGTAAGGCCTGGCCATGCTGTCAATGAGCATCCATAGCCTCGACGGGTTTGCCTCACCCTATTTCCCTTGTGGGGGAAAATGAACCTTACATCATTAAATGGATGATTTCTCATCCTTTGGCCATTGACTAATTTATAACATTTATACTTTGCATCATTTAGATTTAACATTTATGTGTTCTGATGCTTTAGTGTCTAAAGACACTGTTGGGTGGAGCACTTGTTTTGATGACTAAAGGAAAAGCATCCGGTGAACTTGGCTACACTGAACAAGCCACATAATTCATAGCCAAAGACATAGAAAAACATGGAGTCTATCATGCACAGGGGTCAAGATGGGGAAAAGATATTCAATCTCACAGGTCTCAATCAACCCAAGTCATGGGAGGAAATCAATTATGGATGAACTGGATGGATGGGGACAAATGACAATGTTATCATGGATCTTGTAGTTGTCCTGATAGAGTAGTGCTATACATGATTGCATAGGGGACATGCAACCAAAGTTGTGACCTATGAAATCCCTATCCCCCAAAAGATGGATGGTTGTCATGCCGGTTAGGGATTCCTTCACTTTATGCCATTGAATGCCCAAGTGACAATGGGGGAGACCCGATCCTATCCTGAAAGGACAGATCTACAGCTAATCACCATATCAAGCCAAGAAATGTGAATACGTAAGGTGAGAACTAAAAACCCTAGATTTAAGGGATAAGCCACAATTTAAGGAATATTCGATTATGGGTGCTTAAGTATTTTAGAATTGTTACTCGAATGAAATGGATTAGTGAATTTAAGAATTTAAAATAGATCTAGGGTTGGTGTGTTTGTTCAAATGATAAAACCTAGGACCCTGAGGGGGATTTAATAAAAATTATGGAAAGTTCCCAGGACGTGGTTGATACAATGAAATTAGTCCTTCAACACACCTACTTGGATGTAAGATTTGACAATATAGAAAAATACAAGCGTAAACCAGAAATAAAAGTAAGAGGAACTGGTATCTAGATAGAGAGGTGTGTGTTCTCTCCAAGAGATCAGTACATGAGAGTGGAAAAATGGATTCTATGGCTGACACCTAGGAGGGAGAGGAGGTTTTTGAAGGATTCTGACAAAACCCAGATCATTAAATTTGCAGATTCCTAGCGCAAATCGATCCGATGATTTTTCCTAATTCTAAACAAGGGTTTTTCTATAAAAGCAGTGACGGGAAATGCATACAGAAATTAAACGAGGGAGAATTTACCTGTGAGACATACCTGGATTTTGTATATGACCTCATAAATTATGAATAATTATGCTTTCTTGATCAAATGAGTTTTTCCAGAGAAGATCTTGATGTAGTTGAGCTTCATCCAATCACCCTAGCGCCCCCTTCAACCTGCCAAGCTAGAGAAAATTAAATGGTAAAACAAATGAATGATATCTGCAGAATAAGGAAAGTAAAGGAGGTAAAAATTCATAAAGAAAGAAATGTTACCTGAACCGAACATCGAAGAGTCAGGAAATGGTGAGTTTCCCCATAGATGCGCCCTGTTCCCTAGAGCACCTGCTTCCTTGCAAATGAATGGGTAAAGGAAAAAATTAAAAATATATGCCAAAAAAACTCAGTACAGAACAATAACAACGCCGATCATCAAATTATCAACTCATTTACAAAACTCAGAAGCGTAATCCCAGACAAATCTCTTTATTCAATATTTTGGTGCCAGAGCTCATGAAATACAATGGGGGGGGTCACCTCTCTTAAATAGTTTGAGAGTGTGTCCACATTTCAACTAACTATCGTCCGATGGACGATTTTAAGACATCATCGATGGTGGAGATCAACAATACAAATATCAATACATGGATGAGGTGACCAAGTCAACAAGGGGGGCACACTTTGCTCAAGGACGCCTATCCTAGGTGAAAGTCATGATATAAAGTGTGACATGATAATACATGAGAGGGGGCCACTAAGGGCTTAATTGGCCCTAGTTCCCTTAACAACTTCATAACATATGATATAACAATCAAATACATCATTAGCCAAATTGAGGGGGTGCCCCTTAGGGGGATTTCCTCTCTGACTGAGCCAAAACAAAATAATCCGGACAAGTGCTGACTAAAAACTGCTGAAGGACTATCCGGGATGTTGAGACACATCATCTGCCAAAATTCGAAGCCATTCCCTTGACCTAGGAGGCCAAATCAATTTTTTCAGTAAAATTCCTAGTTCATTTTTTACTGGTACATCCTATGGAAACTGATAAAATCACTATAATTGTGTCGAGGGTGAAAAGTGGGAAAAAATGACTGCTCTGGATGATCTGGAGACATAGAAGAATGGTATAAATGACTACTCATACCCAATGGAACACTGCACTGGTCTAGGAGAACTAAAAATACTACCATCTGTGATAAAATTTGATCATTTGGCCAATAATAAAGAGATAATAATCACTTATTAGGTGAACCAGGGCCAAAATATTAAAAGTGAAACCACGGTATTGGTCCTAGGCATGTATGGAACAAATATAGACCATGTTGTTTTATGAGTACCTAACTTGGGAAACATGCTTGACTTGGTCAACTGGGTTGCCCAGGTCAAAGTACCCAAACTAAAGATGAGATACTGTATAAATATGATCTTGCAAGCATCCAGGGTAAGAAATCATGAAATGGTGTATATTAAAACCAAACTTAAATCAAGTTATTCATAATCATGGTGACAATAATAATAATAGTTAGAAATATATACTTGTGCTTCTGAACAATCTTGGAACTTTCTGGAAGTCTGCTTGTTCATGTTGTACTTACAAAGTGTAAACAATGTGTTACTGTTGGGTGAGGATGTAGAACAAGGTTAAGGGTAAGGGGAAATGACTTGTATCTGAATTTGATCATACGATCTTTCACAATGTTGAAAATTACACACAATCATAGTGACATACATAGGACATATGAGCAATAGGGGATGGTAGTGTCTCACAAGTGGATAAGCTAAACTGAAAAAAGCCCATTCAACTCTGACAACATGTGTACAACTCACATCCAAGCTAAGAACAAGCTCCGTTAGGATATTTAATAGGAACCTTGTGTTGAGTACACAAGAACTGTAATTTCGAAATCTTAGGGGACACTGTGAATTAGAGGTCCCTTCCTCCATATGACATCAAAAAATGCAGGCTCCGTGAGGAATTAATCATTACATTTCAAATAGTGGCCAACAGTCTTTAGATTTAAAATTTGTTTATCCACTGCTTTTTCTTTAGGCCTTTCACAATTTTATCTTATAGCCCTTTTTGAGTTGTGTCTAAAGAGACATTTTCATTTCAACATACAGGATTTGTAGCACATAATGCATGTAATGATGGTAAACAAATTTATTCAAGTTTTAGCAGACACTCTTTAAGATAACTCGGAGCCGAGACACAAAAAACATGAGATCCATCATGCATAGGGGTCAAAGAGGGAAAGTGATATTCAATCTCATAAGTCTTGGTCAAGCTAAAGTCATGGGTTCAAAATGAATCATGGATGAACTGGATGGATGGGGAAAAATGACACATGGAACTAACCTAGCACCAAGGTTTACTATTTGTACAAGCATGGCATGAGCAATAGTCTTCACATCAAGTACCTTGATTATTCATAACACAAGTTCAAACATTAGTTCATATAAGCATAGGTCGCCATAATCATCCTAACATGACAAGCATATGCGTTTGACATACATCATAAATCAAAGTCAAACCAAATAAGCATATACCCGATCTCACCATATATATATGTCTCCA
Source organism: Pseudotsuga menziesii (assembly GCA_001517045.1). Taxonomy (NCBI): domain Eukaryota; kingdom Viridiplantae; phylum Streptophyta; class Pinopsida; order Pinales; family Pinaceae; genus Pseudotsuga; species Pseudotsuga menziesii. The sequence continues at coordinate 22,301 of LPNX010385119.1, read as the reverse complement.
ATTGATAAGGCCCCTCTATACTGTGTGTACCAACTATGATCTGTTGCTCTACTGAAATGAACTAGTTCACCATCAAAAGCATCTCAATGGACACCTGAATCTCAGCCATGGAAAGGAAAATCTAATGAACAAGGATCTGGAATGGCTAAAGGTGTAACGATCCATGCTAACACCCCATGTGAAAAATAGATCGTAATAGAACAAGAGACAAGTCTGTTTGCTGCATCATGGTATCCCAACTGCAAATGCATATGTGATAACATTTGGCTCCAACTGGGAGAAGTTCTCTCATGAAGAGAGTGCTTGAGAACATCATAAATCTCTCGTCGGCAACACCATCAGCATCAAATAATCCAGCACTTCCCGCTTTATGCTTCCTCTCTAGGTATTACCTGTTATTTATGCACATGGAAGTAAGAAATACCAGAGCAGCATGTATGGGAAAAAATATAGAGAAATAAATTGATAGAAAATAAATGATGGAAAGTAAAGTGTTGAAAAGTAAATTCTAATCTAATCAATGTAGTAAATGGAATAAACATGGACAAAACTCAGTAACTAGAAGACTATTGCATCAATTAGAAAAAAAAAGATCTTAAACTACTGCTCGGAGAGCTTATTCAATCCTACCTACTCTAACTAATGGTGAAAAAATGACTTAATTTATGGGGGGGAATAATGTTTGAGAAATATCCCATTAGCTAGTAATTCAAGTTCCTCACCATCTAGGGATTCTAACCAAAATGACCCCTTTCCCGCTATTCGACCGAATTTGTAAGGTCTCATCCATTTTTTTTCAAGCTTACCATGATTTCCTGAATTTTCTTTATTCTTATCCCACAAGAGTACTACGTCTCCAACCTTGAAATCTTCATTTTGAGTGCTTTGGTCAAAGGCTCCTTTAGTCCTTTCTTTCTCAATTACCATTTTGTCAAAAGATTCTCTTCTCCTTTCGTCCAATTCTACCAACTTGTATATCTTGGATTGCATAACTTCTTGGTCAAACACGCATTGATATAACAACTCATAGAATGGTATTTGCAAGTTGATGGGAAACCTATAATATTGTCCATATAGTAATTCAAACGGGGATTTTTCAGTAATCCTTTTTACTGTGGTTCTATCTTCCCATAAGGCGTATTTCAACTTGTTATCCCAACTTCTTTTGTTTTCTCGCACCATTCTTTTCAAAAGTCTTACCAAGTTTTTGTTGCTAGATTAAGCTAAACCATTTCCTTGAGGATAGTAGTTGGAAGAGTGAGACAAAATTATGCCATGATTGAAGAAAAAGTTACTTATTTATATTTTACTGAAATCCTTGGCATTATCAGTGCTTAATTTTAAGGGAAAACCATACCTTGATATAATGTTTTCTTTCAAGAACTTGATTATGACTTCAACAGTTACCTTCTTTGTAGGGACAACCTAAACCCAACGGGTGAAATAATCAGTGCAAGTTAAAATGTACTTAAATCCGTCAGTTGAGTTATGATCAAATGGGCCCACAAAATCATTCCCCGCTGCTAAAAAGGAGCTTTAATAGTTATAGGGTTCAGAGGTAAGACAAGAAATATTGGATTTCTTGAGAATAATTGACATTTCGGACATGACCTAACAAAATAATGAACATGTTTATATAACATAGGACAATAATATCTTGCATGCATAATTTTAGCAGTAGTTGTTCTAGGTGCATAATGCCCATCACACAACCCAAAATGAATCTCTCTTATAATGAATTTAGATTCTTCTAGATTGACACATTTAAGAATGATTCCATCAGGATTCTTCCATCCCAAAACATCTTGCATTAGAACATATTTTGATGATTTTATCCTCAAGGCCCTCCGTTGATGGTCAACCAAATAATCATGACAAATTAATTTCTTCAAATAATATATGGTGTCCTTATACCAATCTCGTTCAATATTTGGGTTGTCATGATTTTCTTCTACACAATTCACCGAAACCTCTTTCTCTATTAGAAGTTGTGCAAGTCATTGTCCTTTTACAGTTTTGATGGGTTTAATCTCCAAATCAGATTCTTAGATCCGTGAAATCCAATTTCCTCGTAGTCCTCTACCATCAGATTGGGATAACACATGTTTTACTTCCTGATATGGTACATAAGCCTTGATTTTGGAGAAACCAATATAAGTCCTGAAATGATTCAAAGCTTTGACCAATGCATATGCTTGTTTTTTGGTGGTAGTGTACTTCAATTCTGTATCTCTAAGGTTTTTACTCATGAAATCTATGGGTTTCTCGTGATTTTCAGTATTCTTTTGTAATAGAACTGTAGTGATTATCTTTTGAAGCATATGAATACATCATGAACTCCTTGTTATAATACAGGCATGCCAAAATAGGTGAAGTTGATATGGACTTCTTCAATTTTGAGAATGAAATGTCACACTTATTATCCCACACAAGATTTCATTTTTCTTTAGCAAGGAATTTAAAGGCTTGGCTAATTCTTCTAAGTTTGGAATGAATTGTTGCACACAATTTCCAAAGAAATATTGGAGAGATGGAATATCATGGGGTGGAGGAATGGCGTTGATAGCCTGCACTCATTTTGGGACGATTCAGATTCCATCTTTTGACATAATATGCCCTAGTAACTTCCCCTCATCAATATCGATAGTTAATTTCCTTGGATTTAAAGAGATTCCAAATTTATGACATCTACCAAAAATATTCCTCAAATGCTTCACGTGGTCAACCCTTTCCTTGTAAATAACTATCAAATTATCTTGATAGATCGCAATGCTCTTACCAATTAAATCACTAAACTCTTGATCCATATCCCTTTGAAAGGTGGAACCTGCATTCAAAAAATCCAAATGGAATATATATTGATAGGTTCCCCAAGGAGTGATAAATGTTGTTTTTCCCCATCTTCCTTTCTAATTTGGACTTGGTCATACCCCGAAAAACCATCTAACATAGACAACATCCCATCCCATGTGATGCTTTGCAACAAATTTTCCATATTGGGTAAAGGATAATTATCTTTGAGAGAAGCTTGGTTTAAATTTATGAAGTCTATGCATATTGTAATATTGTTAGGATTATAATCCTCCCTTTTCCAATTTGGTCATTTATGTCTAAATCAGGAGTCATGTCTAAATCGGGAGTCCTTTTAGTCTTTTTTTAGTCACTAGCACCATTGGGTCCACTTGACCTAATTGGGGCACATGTTCCAGTTACTAAAGGTTGGGGAACACTAATTGAGGCCAACTGCCACTGATTGCACTTGCATGCATCAGTTTAGGAGCCTCCTAGATCAATCCCTACAAATTAGGAGCCAATGGGAGTGCTGATACCAAACTCCATCAGTTGAGTTGAGTTGGTGACTAGTCAAGCTCAGTTAGGAGTAAGTTACATTCATTTCTAGTCTGTTACATTCAGTTCTACTCAGTTAGCACTAGGATTGCATGGCTGCATGCAGGTGAGACACATTTACTCACCTACCTCAGTCAGTTAGAATAGTTAACTGATAATTAACACTGAATAGACACTTAAGTTGGGTTGTTGAACTTCGATGAACTTCGATAATGATTTAGAGAAGGTCAGTTAACCATTCCGTCAAGTAGAGTCAAACCAATTTGAATTTCCTCACATGGAATCGAATTGCATGAGGCTATTTAACCATTATACTTCATTGTAATTATTATCTAATTACTTTTGATTAATGAAAGCATTCATAATTGCAAGCCAATTTTGTATTGTTTCATTCTTCAATTGCTGAGTAAATTGTATGATCTATCTTGTGAGTTTTGTGTTGGTCCACAGATGTATGTGCTCAATTTAATATGGTATCAGAGCCTCGACAGGACAAGGAACTTCTCCTACTACATATTCATGCTTAGATCAAATTTTTTTTGAGCAAAATTGCTCCTTCCAGTACTGCACTAGAAGTGGAGAATTTACCACTTAATATACCAAGTAAAGGAATTGTTGATTAAGCTTGCTTGGTTAACTATGTTGGGTGTGATGAAAATTCCAAATGTGCAGACTCTCGACCTCATTTTGTTTGTTTGATTGTGTGATTTACAGGTTTATCAGTCTCCTTCACTGCATTGGCTACAAGCAGCTCAGTCTCCTTCACTGCATTCACTACAACAACTCAGTCTCCTTCATTGCATTCTAAATGGCCCCTCCAATGGATCTTCTCACTCCTTTCAACTACCACCAGTGGAAGGAGGACATGGAGATGCATCTACGATCCAAAAGACTCTTCAGACTCACAATGGAGACAGAGGCAGATCCAATTCATTATGTTGACAATGAAAAGTACTGGAATAGGCTTGATGAAGCATATGGATGCTTGTGCTTCTCAATCTCTCGAGATCTTCTCTTTCACATCAATGGATTGAAGACTCCCAAGTAGGTTTGGGATAAGCTTGCTTCCTTATTTGACAAGCAGGATGACTCGAGGATCTATCAGCTATAGAATGAGCCGATTTCTCTTCATCCAACCAATTTTGAAACACTAAATGACTTCTTCACCATATTCAAGCATCTAGTGTTCCAGTTGAAGTTGTACAAGGTTGAGAAGGAGGATGATCAACTCATCCTTTCCATTCTCTGAAAAATTGGTGCAGACTACTTAGTATTTGTATCAACATTTCATTCAGTGAAGCTCACTACTCCAAATTGGAAGATTCATACTCTTAACTCCTTCATTGAATCTCTCACTCAGGAGCATGACAAGTTGATCCATATCGGGATCATTTTATCTTCCAGAGATCAAGAACTGGTTGCAGGAGGACCTAAGGTAGCGAATGATAAAGGGAAGAAAAAGGATGAGTCTCATGTGGAGAAAGAGTAGTCAAATGAGCCTTCAGGTTCGAAGAGAAGCAAGAAGAATGGAAAAGGAAATACCCTCTATTCTTATTGTGGAAGGGGATTTCATCTAGAAAGCTCTTGTATGAGAAGAATAATTGATGAGATGGCTCTTCTTCTGAAGAAGCATAACATTACTGTACCTGCTAGTGCAAGGAAGGTTTACCATAGAGAAGACACTGAAGAACATGAAGAAACATGCCATGCAATGAAGGCTAGCTGTTCAACAGCACATGCCTTCCTCATTGATTCTGGAGCTTCCAATAATATGGTTGCATCCAGAGAATCATTCTCTTATTTACAGTATTTTTATGGTCCTAGTATTCAGATGGGAAATAACAGTCAAATTCGAGCCAAAGGGAAGGGTTCTATCAAGATTGAACATGGAAAGTTCAAAGATGTGCTTTATGTGCCCTCCTTAGCTGCAAATATGTTATCTGTTTACCAGATGACTCATACTGGCTCTCCAAAGTGAGTGACATTTGGTCTTGACTCAGTGGAGATCACATATATCTCTATTGGGAACATCATAGCCAAGGGTGGTGTAAATTATGCTTCCAAGGCATATGAGTTCTCACACTTCATGCCATTTTCAAAACCAGTGCACTCTTAGTAGCCACTTGAAAGGGAAGGTATAAACATTCCATCTACTTCTTTTTTAGTTTCCACTTGTATTACAGAACCAGTTGTATTATTTTTTGAGATTGAGATTTAGGGTGATTCAGATCCAGATCTAGTCCCTACTCCCAAGCGGGAAGCGAGGAAGATGACTGGAAATCCATCTGACACTCAGAAGACAAAGACCCTTGCCTAATGTCATGAAATATCACCTCCTTCATAGAGATGCAACAAACTCCCAGTGAGATGATATATGGCAAGGGCTGATCAGTCACATTACATTTAGAATAGACTGGATCATACACCTCTTCATCCAGAAAGAGGAAAAGGTTACATTCCTCCTTCCTTCCATCATCGTTTTGGGAGAAGATGGAGAAGTCTACATGCCAGGCCCCAGGATACCTGTATGCAGAACACCATGCATGTTGCCTCGCTAGACCACAGAGGTTGCAGCAACATATTTTCAAGTTTTTCAAACTTGAATCCTGATTCTATCTGCTTAGTTAGATGGGGAGATTTTCCCCCATGTGGGTTTTTCCCTAGCTCCTTGTGTTGAGAAGTTACTTTACTTGCTGTAGTGGGTGACCTATGGTCTTAGTTACCAGGGCCCATAAATTGTCCAAGTTATCATTCAGGGGGGTGTTAGAATTATAATCCTCCCTTGTCCAATTTGGTCATTTATGTCTAAATCAGGAGTCATGTCTAAATTGGGAGTCCTTTCAGTTTATTTTTAGTCACTAGAACCATTGAGTCCACTTGGCCTAATTGGGGCACATATTCCAGTTACTGAAGTGTGGGAACACTAATTGAGGTCAACTACCACTGATTGCACTTGCATGCATAAGTTTAGGATCCTCCTAGATCAATCCCTACAAATTAGGAGCCACTCGGAGTGTCGATACCAACCTCCATTAGTTGAGTTGAGTTGGTGACTAGTCAAGCTCAGTTAGGAGCCAGTTACATTTAGTTCTAGTATGTAACATTCGGTTCTACTCAGTTAACGCTAGGATTGCATGGCTGCATGCAGGTGAGGCGCATTTAATCACCTACCTTAGTCAATTAGACTAGTTAACTGATAATTAAAACTGAATAGACACTTGAGTTGGGTTGTTGAACTCTGATGAACTCCAATAATGATTTAGACAAGGTCAATTAACCATTCATCCAAGTAGAGTCAAACCAATTCGAATTTCCTCACATGGATTCGAATTGCATGAGGATTTTTAGCCATTGTACTTCATTGTAATTATTATCTAATTACTTTTGATTAATGAAAGCATTCACAGTTGCAAGACATTTTTGCACTGTTTCAATCTTCAATTGCTGAGTAAATTGTATGATCTATATTGTGATTTGTGTGTTGGTCCACAGATCTATGTGCTCAATTTAATAAATCTCACCGCTTTTGTTTCTTACTATCACAGGATTTGATACCCAGGTTGTGTTCCTTACAAGACGATTGATTCTGGCGGCTAACATTTTTTCAAGTTCCTTTTTTATTAGGGGAGCCAGCTTAGGATTTACATTGCAAAGATTTTTCATATAAGGCTTGGATCCCTCTTTTAAAGGAATAGTATTCTATATGATATACAGATCATAACTCTTTAAGTAATTATAAGTCCAGGGAAAAACATCCTTATACTCTCGAATTAGGTTTTCAATATCTTTTCTCTCTTTGGGGGAAGTGTTCTTTTCGATCTTAACCATTTTACGGGAAACCAAAGTTCCTATGTTTATTTCAATGACCTCATCAACAGGCTCGGCCCTTCTTCCTTTGTACTGGGAATGCCTATCAAATTCTTCTCTAAAGGTATAGACAATTCGATGACATCTATATCAAATAGTGATTGATTCTACATTTGATCTTCTAAAGTGACAGCCTTATCTTGAGGAAAATCAATACAATGAAAGAAACATATTATTTGAGCATCATTATCAAAAACTTGTTAGTGATCTTGATTATCGGGAACATATGGCCTAAACATAACTTCTACCTTGCATTTATTTTCCTTCAGGTATTCATGAATTTCAAAAGTGCACACAATTACAGATAAGACATCATCAAGTTTGTTTTCCTACCAAGGGACTGCTTGAATTCAAAAAGAATCAAACATCTCTAGGCATCCCATACAGCATTTTGGTAGATACATAGTCTATCATTCTTAGCTACAAATTGATTTTTGGGCCTAAGAGACTACTAAGTCCGAATCACCGATTACACTTAAACACTTGATCCTCATGTCTCTAGCCAGTTCTATCCCTAAAAGCATATCTTCATATTCGACCACATTGTTGGTGCAATCAAATTCCAACCAGAAGGAATCCAAGGTTTCTTCTCCTATAGGTGACACCAAGATAATGCCAGCTCCAACACCATGTCTAGACTTAGCATCGTCGAAATGTATTTTCCAAATGTTACTAGGAGGGAAAGGATGTGGTCTAGCTTCCTACCAATAATTTTCTAATACCATAAAATTTTCAACATCAGTGGCACACATAACATCATCAAAAAAATGGTCTGGGGTTTCTACATGCTCCATCATGGGTGGCTCATTCATTCATTTGATCGAGGTGGTCTCACTAATAGGGATTGTTGTGTACGTGATATCTAGTTGAATTCTACCTCCTAATATCGTTTCCCATTCTCTAGAAAGGGGCATGCCCCAAACATCAGGAATATCAATGAAAAATACATTCATAGTGATATCAAAATTTAGATAAGCTGCTAATTTCATCTTTAAATTCTCAATCACTCCCTTAGATTCTATAGGTCATGAATCCATGCCACAAAAATTTCCAAATCGTCGAGTTATGGTTAGCTCAAGCTGGTTCATGACCTTGTATGGAATCGCATTTACTTCAGCTCCAAAATCTAGCATGCAATTATGCATGATCAATTAGTTTATTTCTAGGGATACATAGAAAGGGGGATACCCATCTCCTTTTTTCATCACACTTTGGATCATGACAGGGGGATCCCTTGTTATTTTTGGCATTGGCTTTGGTATCCTTGTCTTAGGTTGTATTCCTAAACATCTTACATCCTTGATACTTATTGATGGCACTTTTAATAACTCTTGTAGCGATACTGGCAGACTTAGTTTATTTAGGAATGGAGACACATCAATATTCAAGCCAAAGCGGTTTTTCTTTTCCTTCTTTTCCACTTTTAAGCCTAAAAATTCCATGATCTGAGCTTGAAGGAATGAGTTTTTTTATTAATTTCTTTAGTGATATCAAGACCATTAGATTTGACAACTTAATTGGAATATCGAGCTTTATTGGTTCTTGAGATACATTTTTTTCCTCGGGTTTATCTCTTTTCTGAATTTTAGCGTTTTGGGGTGGTTTCCACATATTTCCTTTGACAACAGTAGGTTTAGGATTTGTGGTAGCTATGATGTATTTCTTGGGAGGTGGAACTACTTTCTTCGTTTGACTATTTTGTTGTTGAGTGCTTCCTTTTATTTGGTTAGGACTCTTTTCTCTTGTCAAAGGAGCGCCTTCATTGTGATGAGGCATGCTTCTAGTTGGTGGCTTCCTAGGCTTAGTGGGCACATGATCACTTTTCTTAGGGACAAATTTAGATTGAGACCGAGTGATCGCATAACTAATATTTCCAACTTCTTTCACCCTACGAGGTTTGGGTTGTTCATGTGGAAATTGTGGACCATCAAATTCTAGATAATATTCCTTACACTGCTAGGCTAAAAGGGAAAGGATGAAACCATTTCACTCATTGTGGCTATGAATTTATCAGGAAGTACATAGTTAGAATCAAATTCTTCATAAAAATCCATATCTTTAAATAAGGTATTTTGAATGTTATACTCATGGGTAGGTCCCTCAGGGGAGTCGCATTGGGGAGTCTCCAGGTGAATGAATTGACGTGTTCATCGAAATTAAATTTGTTGTGAGAGAGATAGAAGTAATACAATGATTGTGTAGAGTTATTTAAATGAAAATGCAACCACTGGATTTAAAACCAGATGAGATATGAATGACTATAAAGGTAAAGGAATTCACATACACCAGAGGTACGTATAATGAACCAATGTAAGCCTCTACCTCTCCGACGATGGTTCCAAAATTGTTATCATAGATCTTGTAGTTGCCTCGATAGAGTAGTCCTATATAGGATGGAGGAGGGGAAAATAAACCAAATTCGTGACCTACAAAAACCCTAACCCCCAAAAGATGGATGGTTGTCACATTGGTTAGGGATTCCTTCACTTTATGCCACTGAATTCCTAAGTGACAATGGGGGACACCTAGTCCTATCCTGAAAGGAAAGATATACAACTAATCACTAGATCAAACCAAGAAACGTGAATATGTAAGGTGAGAGATAGAAACCTAGATTTAAGGGATAAGCCACAATTTAAGGAATATTCAAGTATGGGTGATTAAGGATTGTAGAATTGTTACTTGAATGAAATGGATAAGTGACTTAAAGAATTTAAAATAGATCTAGGGATGGTGTGTTTGTTCAAATGATCAAACTCGAGACACTGGGGGATTTAATAAAATATATGGAAAGTTCCTAGGACGTGGTTTATATAATGAAATTATGCCTTCAACACACCTAATTGGATGTAAGATTCGATAGTATAGAAAAATACAAGCAGAAAACCAGAAAGAAAAGAAAGAGGAACTGGTATCCAGATAGAGAGGGGTGCCTTCTCTCTTAGAGATCAGTGCCCGAGAGTGTGAAAATGGAGTCTGTGGATGAAACCTAGGAGGGAGAGGAGGTTTTGAAGGATGTCCGCCAAAAACTAGATCACCGAATTTGCATATTTATAGTGAAAATCGATCAGGTGGTTTTTCCTAAGTCTAAACAAGGGGTTTTCAATAAAAGCAGTGATGGGAAATGCATACAAAAATTAAATGAGGGAGAATTTACCTATGAGACGTACCTCAATTTTTTAGATGACCTCAGAAATGATGAATAATTTCTCTTTCTTTATCAAATGATATTTTCTAGAGAAGATATTGATGTATTTGATCTTCAACCAATCACCCTAGTGCCCTCTTCAACCTACCAAGCTAGAGAAAATCAAATGGTAAGACAATGAATGAGATACATAGAATAAGGAAAGGACATGGGGTAAAAATTCATAAAGAAAGAAATAATACCTGAACCAAACACCCAAGGGCCGAGCAATGGTGAGTTTCCCCACAGATGCACCCTCTTCCCTAATGCTCCTTCCCTGTAGATGAATTGGTAAAGAAAAAAAAGAAAAATCTATCTCGAAACAAACTCGGTACAAAATAGTAGCAATGTCAATCATCAAATCATCATATCATTTAAAAAACTTAGAAGTGTAATCCTAGACAAATATCTTTATTCAATATTTTGGTGCCAGAGCTCATGAAATACAATGGGGGGGCCACCTCTATTAAATAGTTTGAGAGTGTTTCCACATTTCAACTAACTTTCATCTAAAGGTAGAGATTAATACATCTTCGACAGTGGAAATCAACAATACAAAGATCAATACATGGATCAAGTGACCAAGTCAATAAGGGGCACACTTTTCCCAAGGACACATATCCTAGGTTGAATTCACGATATAACATAAAGTGCGACATGATAATACATTAGAGGGGGTAACTAGGGGATTAATTCACCCTAGGCCCATTTACAACTTCATAACATATGATATAACAATGAAATACATCATTAGCCAAATTGAGGAGGCACCCCTTGAGGGGTTTTCGTCTCTGACTAAGACAAAACAAAGTAATCCAGACAACTGTTGACTGAAAAATTTTGGAGGACTGCGTGGGATGCTGAGACACATCATGTGCAAAAATTCCAAGACATTCCATTGAACCAGGAGGCCAAATCATTTTTTTCAGTGAATTCCTAGTTCATTTTTTGCTGGTACATCCTCTAGAAACTGATAAAATAACTATAACTCTGTGAAGGGTGAAAAATGGGTAAAACTGACTACTCTGGATGATATGGAGACATAGAAGAATGATATAAGTGACTACTCACACCCCTTGGAACACTGCACTGCTCTAGGAGAACCAAACATACTGATATTTGTAATAAAATTTGATCATTTGGCCAATAATAAAGTGATAATAATCACTCATCAAGAGAACTAGGGCCAAACTCTCAAAACTGAAACCGCAGCATTGGTCCTGGACATGTCTGCAACAAATATAGACCATGTTGTTTTTTGAGTCACTGCCTCAAGAACCATGCTTGACTTGGTCAACTGGGTTTACCAAGTCAAATTACCCAAACTGAAGGTGAGATACTACATTAATATGATCCTGCAAGCATCTAGGTTAAGAAATGCTCCAATGGTGTATATCAAAAAAAGGCTTAAATCAATTTATTTATAATGATGGTGACAATAATAATAATAGTAAGAAAGATATACTTGTGCTTCTAAACAATTTTGGAACATTCTGGAAGTCTGCTTGTTCATGCCATACTTACAAAGTGTAAACAATATACTACTGCTGGGTGAGGATGGAGAACAAGGTTAAGGCTAAGGGGAAATGACTTGTAGCTAACTTTGATCATATTATCTTTCATAATGTTGACAATTACACACGACCATAATGCATACACATGATAGATGAACAATAGGGGATGGTAGTGTCTCACAAGAAGATAAGATAAACTGAAAAGAGCCCATTCAACTCTGACAACATGTGTACAACTCACATCCAAGCTAAGAAAAATATATGCGAGGATCTATACTAGGACCCTTGAGTTGAGTACATAAGAACTGTAATGCATAGATCCCAAGGGACACTATGAATTAGCGGTCCCTTTCCCAATCTCACATCAAAACCCACAGGATCCTTGAGGAATTAATCATTACATTTCAAATAGTGGTCAATAGTCTTTAGATTTAGCATTTGTTTATCCACTGCTTTTTCGTTAGGTCTTTCACAATTGTATCTTATAGACCTTTTTGAGTTGTGTGTAAAGACACATTTTGCATTTGTTTGCATTTCAACAGATAGGATTTGTAGCACATAATGCATATAATGATGGTAAACACATTGCTTTAAGTTTTAGCTGACACTCTTCAGGATAACCCATATCCGAGACACATAAAACAAGGGATCCATCATGCATAGGGGTCAAAGTGTGGAAAGTGATCTTTAATCTCATAAGTCTTGGTGAAGCTAAAGTCATGGGTTAAAAATGAATAATGGATGATCTGGATGGACGGGGACGAATGACACATGGAGCCAACCTAACACTAAGGTTTACTATTTGTACAAGCATGGCATGAGAAACAGTCTTCACATCAAGTACCTTGATTAGTCATAACACAGGTTCAAGCATTAGTTGATATAAGCATAGGTCACCATAATCATCCTAACATGACAAGCATAGGTGTTTGACATACAACATAGAGAAAAATCAAACCAAAGAAGCATATACCTGATCTCACCATATATGCATGTCTCCAACTGATAAGGCCCCTCTATAATGTGTTTACCAACTATGATTTATTGCTCTGCTTAAGTGAACTAAGTCATCACCGAAAGCATCTCATTGGTCTCTTGAATCTCAGTCATGGCAAGGAAAATATGATGAACAAGGCTCTGGAATGGATGAAGCTATAATGATCCATGCTAACACTCCATGTGAAAAGTAGCTCGAAATAGAAACAATAGATAAGTTTGTATGCTGCATCATGGTAGGCTAGCTGAAAATGTATATGTGATAACAAACACATGGAACCACCATAGCACTAAGGTTTAAAAGTTGTGTGAAGCATGACATAAGCAAAGTAGTTTTGAACATCAGATTCTTTAATTATTCTCAACACAATTTTAAGTTTATATGTAATATAAGGATAGGTCACCAAACATCGTTGTAACATAACAAGTTTAGGTGTTAATATACATCAGAGATCAATATACGACCAAGGAGACATATACATGATCTCACCATATACCCGTCTCTATCTGATATGCCCATATGTAATTGTGTACCATATGTGCTACTCTACTCAAATGAACTATGTGACCACTAAAACAATATCAATGGACAAGGAAATATCAGTCCTGGCAAGGAAATACTCTATATCAGAAATATGAACAAAATCTCTCAATGGCCCAGGCTGCAAAAAATGATCCATGTTGTATCCCTATCAATATGTCTGGCTCATGAAAAATAAAGAGATCACTCTATATGTTCCATGTCGCATCATGGTATCCCAACTACAATATATGTGATAATGGTATTCTATGCTTTTAGTTTGATTTGATGACTTAGCTTTAGGTATTTCCTTCTAGTAAGGTCTGGGTCTCCCCCTCTATCACATGGATCTTAGTGGCATAATGCAAAGGATGTCTCAATCGACGTGACAACCATTCCATAATCGGGGGGTTGGGGTGTTTGTAGGTCATGACTTTATTTGTCTTTCCTCTTCCATCCTGGATAGGATCACTCTTCAAGGTAGCTACAATATTCGTGATAGAAAACATATTGTGCGCACAATAGTCATATTTGATTCTTTTTAATTTCTAGAGTTGATATTTGAATAGTTTTAAATTATCTTTTATTTATCAAATTTAAACCCTTGGATTAAGTTGATAAGTTTATATTAAACTAATAAATTTGACAACATACATAGCACTGTATTGCTGAGTAGAGTGCATATCTGCGTGAGATCAACAATACCTACACTTGGCCGAGACCAATTACAGTTAGAGTATTTGGGAATTGTAAGTTCACTTAGTTTGGATTCTTTTGTGTTATCAGAGTTATAAGATTGCTCCATTTGATCAATGAAGCTCTGTATTGATAAGCACTATAGTTGCAACAAGATTATCACTAGCTGGACAATTGCCAAGGATCACTTGGATTGAATGCATCTTATACTTTGAATATATTTTTGAATTCTGTTGTGTGAATTAATTCCTTTCTGAAGCATTAAGTTTTGATTTATGTTTAGACGTTAGATAACAAGATTAAATTCCTAATAAACTAGCTTTGCATAGAAAATGTCCATATGTCACAAGTTTATGCCCCAGATTGACAATTGGATATTGGGAAATTATAAGTAAATAATTTCACTAACCTTTTTGGCGTCGTTATTAGGGACAATATGGAAAGAAATAGAATAGAGAGTTAGTCATGCGTAGTTACAATCACGATGAGGAGGAGGAACAAATAATAAGACGAGAGGTAAGAACGTACGCTACCGCCGTTGGTTGAAGAAGGTAAGTATTCTTGCTCTGTCACCATTGGTGATGATATTCCAAATATTTGTCATGCTTATGATGAATGAATAGGTAGATTTATTAGCAGATTAAATTTTAATTATGAAGTTCTCATTCTTTTCAGTATTCGAAGAGATTTCCTTCTGAGAACCAATCCATTTTTCTTGAGGCACTCATCCATTTTCATAAGAAGGAAATATAGAACCCACCATAACTTAAAACATGTTCAATAGGATATTGAGTGAAGAAGAATGTTCCAAAACACTTTCCCAAATCCTAACAACAGTTGGGATTTTTTCCTCTCATGAAGAGAAGATATTGATAGCACTCAAGAAATTATCCATCTCTCCGAAAATGATAGAAGAACAAAAGTTCCACGAGCCACATCCACAAGAAGATATATAATCCTTCTCTAATCATTTTTTTATCATGTATAATAGAATGAATGATCATGGATCAAGCCTAATGAGGAACAACCATTTGAGCCAGAGATTGAATAATTTTTGGCGTACTTATCACCGGATCCTTGGACCATTCCTGAATTTGATGAGCAGATTTTGGAAGAACCTTGAAAAATGGCATAGAAAGAGGATCCAAAAACCATCGATCACACCTAAGTCTAGTTTCAGACAGTAACTAGTATCACTTCCTCTCTCAATACATTTTGGAATTTTTAAAACAATGGGTTTTTCATATTCATTTAAATCTAGAGGTATGTTTTGAGTGGTCCAATTGTAGTATTCTAAGTTTTCATAGAATATATTACTAATGGTTGGAAGTTTAAAATGAAGTATTGGGCCATAACATTCAAATTTGTTGCACTTAAATTATGCTAGCATCAATATTCTTGTCTTATGAAAAACATGAGCATGGATGTATAAGTTCCTACACCAGTCAAAGCTTTTCAGTAATGACTAAAAAAAATACAGGGGTAACCTTTTTGCATTCCTTGAACAACCTATTGTCCCTTGGATTCTAAGTTATCCTTATTTTTGACATCAAATGTCTTTATATGTGACTTAGAAAGCATTTAAAGTATTCTAACCTAACTATTTTTTATCTTTAAATTGGTTAAATAACATGCATTTACAGGCTTATCATAAGCCTGTAAATTGAGTTGTTTTGAGTACTTGCAGGTGCATGAATGAAAAATGGACGTAGGTATTCTTTAAAATGATGTCCTCTAGCGCATGATCCTGATGGTTTTCACGATTTTTCCATGGCATCACATAGGGATTGAATCAATTGAAGATTGGCTGCAACAAAGAATTTGAAAATTTTGTTTTGACTACATGGTCAATATGCAACCTATATTCTGAAAATAATCTCGAACTTAACAATATTTTTTGTGTCCCTGTTACAAAGTTGAGGTTTATTATTCAACATTGGTTTTCAACAACACATATCCTCTTTTATTTAGTATTTTCAATCTTGTTGCATTCATCCATAAAGTAGCCAACTTCCTACAGTAGTCCATCATGAGAAAACTTTGTATTTTCAACAGATTGTCTATTCTTTTGAAGATTTACAGATTTTCATGTTATTACAAGTTTTTTATGTTTTAACAAGTTTTCCTGTTTTACAAGTTTTCCAGGAAACTCGTAAACATGCTAGCTTATAGCTTTGAGTACCTATAGCTGTGCAAATAAAAAACAAATACATGGATTCTCTCCACCTCGGCATGTACTAGCTTCTTGTCCTCATTTTCCTGAAAAATATTTCCATGTTAGCACCAGGGGAACAAATAAATTGAAGGTTGTTTAAATGCATGCAATTTTGTCATGTCCCCACATTTTCACCACCAAAAGTGTTTACCATGATAAACACATAGGGATTCTAAGTGATATTATTTAATTACTCTAGGAAAATTTGCTAAAATAATTATGTAAGAGGCTTATACTAAGTTTGATTTCTTGTAATTTTTAATTATTATGCAATTAAATATGTGGAAAATAAATTTCCATTAATAGGAGGGCCACTTGAGCAAGCCAAATTTCCAAGGAGGAAATAGAAACTGTCATAGGACTGATAAAAGCCAAGAAATAGTTGCCAGGCACAAAAGAGGAAACTCTGGTCCAAAAGAGGGTGTATTTTCCATTTGGAGACTCAGTCACAAAAGTAGGAAGTGCATAAAAATATTCCATCAAGAAAAGAAACAACTCTGGCCCAAAGGAGGGCACAATTTCCATTCTGGGGTTCACTGACAAAAGCAGATAGTGCAGAAAAAGTTGTCATAGGGAAAAGCAACAACTCTGGGCCAAAGGAGGGCACAGTTTCTAAATTGAATGAAGGTGGATGACATGGAAACATATTTATTTTCCCATACATGCTAATTTCTTAAGGAGGGTGCATCATGTGGCTAGGGTTAGGGTTTCAGCAAGGGAAACTTGCTCATCAGGTGATTGATTTTCCCAACAAGTCACCATAGGTTTGTTTAAAGGAAGTTGGAGGTCCATTATTCAGTTTGGATGTTGATTATTTTGATCTTGATGAATCTAAGGATTCCTTTCTGAGTGGTGTGCCTCAATTTCTTGGGATATGCACCCCAAGGTTGTCATTCCTCTTCTTCTCTCTCTTCCCCTTCTATCTTATTGAAGGTGACTTGATCTAAGGAGGATCCCATCAAGTTCATATGAAATTATGTAGCTTATTACCACTCATTCTTATCTGTATGTGACAGTAATATTCTGTCCCGTAGAGCTTCCATGATTAAATGCTCATGAGAAGTGATTTTTGTGCCCATCTAGTGGGATATTTGGCTGTATAATGTAATGGGAGTAAAATAATATCCATGTAAGGAGTTTTAACTGTTATGATATGATTACTGATTAAATATTTACCTATTTAAAACTTCATTAGAATGTCTTATTTCATTCTGGTCCGAAATTCATGAATTAATGTACACCCTTGCTAGATGACTAGGCAAATTTAACTAGTCTTACAGTTTAATTAATTTTGAGAGATCTATGTATACAAATGTAATTATGTAAGTTTTTATAGTTTTTAAATTGAAACCTATATCCATCCCAACATTCATATTTATATTTCATTGAGGCCGTACCCTGTTTTGGCAGCCTTCTCAGCGCAGGGTCTCCTCGAGCCAAAACTACAATTTTTTCCCAAATCTTTCCTAACAGCCTCAAATCCTTACAGAATTTTTCTTGACTATATGAAAATTTGTTTGAATATTATTATCAGTCTTTCAACACATATTAACATTTCTGAAGCCCCTGGTTTATTGGATTTGAAAAGGTATTCTTTGTTGCACGGTTGGGTGACCCGGAAGCGTGGGAGTAAGTTTCAGCGGAGCTGATTCCGAAACATAAATGTTCCTTGATTTAAATTTTTTA
>LPNX010385095.1:53553-91053 GCA_001517045.1 Pseudotsuga menziesii | reverse complement strand
GGACCTGAATGGACCACGAAGATGCAGTGACAGAAGCAGAATTTCCTTCTGCCCAACAAAGATGAGGAAATTTGATGACAGTGGATGAATGGAAAAATTCAAAAAAAATTCTAAGTATTTGAACAGTGGTTCATCAGAGCACTGAGTGGAAAAGACTTCCACTGTGGCGGAAGGATTAACGGAATTGACTTCCACTGTGGCGGAATAGTTAGTGGAATTGACTTCTGCTATGGCGGAAGAGTTAGCGGAATTGACTTCCGTTGTTGCGGAAGAACTTAACGTTGGGGAAGCCCGCCGTTGCGGCTGACGAAAGGACTAAACCGCCGATGCAGTAGTGGATCCGATTGCCGACGGAGGGAAATTTCAAGAAAATCGCCTAAGTGTTGACAGTTGGAACACTTAGTGATTCAGACTTCCGATGTAGCAGAAGGGTTAGTGGAAGAGACTTCCTCTATAGCGAAAGAGCTAGCAGAAGCGCGCCCGACGGAGGATGTTTGGAGGAAAAATTTCGAAAAAAAAAAATTTCTAAGTGCTCGATGTCCGTCGAAAGAAATTAGTAGTTCGAGCGTCCACCGTTACGGATGGCAAAGCAACTATGCGTCCGACCGGTAATTTCTGCGACCGTCGACGCCATGAGGAAAGTTAAGTTTAAAAATTTTCTAAGTATGGAAAGTCGTCGGCCATCGGAAGAAGAAATAGTTGTTGGCATGTCGCCGTTGCAGAAGCCAAAGACACTAGTATTCCAATGTGAAAAGCCCACCGATCGGAAGAAGATAGCATTTCATGTTCCAGCATTGCGGAAGCGAAAGCGTTTCATGTTCCGCTGTTGTGGAAGTGAAAAGCACTAAGTCCTCCGACGAGAAAGACCACTGACGCCGAAAGTCTAAAAATTTATCTAAGTAAAGGGCAGCCATTGGAAGGAGTTTGTCTTTGGTGTGCCACCATTGTGGAAGCCAAAGTCACTAGCCGGCCGATGAGAAAGACAGTCGACACCGCAAGAAAAGTTTAAATTGTTCTAAGTAAAGACCGTCGATCGGAAGGAATAGTTGTTTGGCGTGCCGCCGTTACGGAAGAAAAAGTCACTAGGCTTCCGATGTGAAAAGGTTGCCGACGCCGTGAAAGTAAGTTAGATGATTCTTCTAAGTAAGGAAAAACAGCGTCCGATCGGAAGAAGATAGGATTACGTGCGCCGCCATTTCGGGAGACAAAACCACTGGTCTTCCGATGCAAAAGTCTGTCGATGCCGATCTGGTTGTACCGCCGATCGAGAGAAGATGGAAGATCGTGTTCCGCTGTTGTGGCTGATTGAAGGACTGTCCTTCCGAAGGATAGTGGACCTGATCACCGATGAAGAGGAAAAATTTGAGTTTTCCATGGGATTTCTTAACAGATTTTGACTATTTTTCAGTGGGATTTTTAGTTGTTTACAGTGAATTTTCAGGGTTGGAAAAGAGAAATTGGCAAGCCCCCTTGACCCCCATCGTCCCCTGAGACAGTCGTTCTTGTGAAAAGGAAATTCTATGTTTTGGGCAAATTAGTCAAACCCAGCATTCATAAAAGATGAATGGTGCATCTAAAATGAGATCTACAAGTTATTGAGTGTTCCTCGTTGTATGCACTGGGTTCGCCCAATAGAAAAGTTTTCCAGAACCTTCCTAGACTTGCTCCTACAGGTGGCTGAAGTTGGCACCCAGACCAAAATATAGTTGTGTGTAAAAAATGTAGAGATTTAATGAAAATTGGCATTTTAGAAGTAGTGTGATTTTCACACCCGAGGTTGGAATGAAGCATGTGGATAGGTGTTGGAAAGATTATCCAGTAGGGAACAAGGGAAAGTCACCAGAATCTGAGCATGGAGTAGCAAAGTGCTAATGACGGCCGCTGCTATCAAATGGACAAATATGGAAAATTGCATGCCCAGAGGTAGCAAGGACTATGAAGGCTAACCAGCTGTTGTGTGGAAAAGGAGTTCCATGCCAGGATGAAAGACTTGAAAAGGGAAGTTTTCTTTAAAACCCTGTCTTGCTGATTATAACTACATTTCCTAAGTTTATGCATGAAATGCATGAGGATATGCTTTGCATATATAGGATACTAAGGATTATACATCTATAATAAACCACTAATGATAATCATTGCTTGGATGTTGGCATTAGTGGGAAAAAAAAAACCAACGACGACATGGACCTAGCTGAATATGTTGCTGATGCTCATGAATGTGACCAGCAACCCTCTGGAAAAAGGGATAAGGCAACAAGTCCATAACAAAAGTTGGTGAGCAAATGCTGCAATATCCTGCAAGGGACCAACCAAATTGGTCATGGCAAGGGTGTAAGTACGACCCATGCAGGTAAGAGTTTGCTTATGACAAATTCCATGGAGTGGTAAAGGTAAGAGACCTCATACCATGTGGATATTTGAATGCTATATTACATTCATATAGAAAGGTGTCATTCCTATATATGCTGATGATTTTAATTACAACAGTGCATCCTATATGCAATAGACATGGTTAGGCCATGGTATGATTGAATGCATAGTAATCCTAGCATTGGATGGAGATGCATGAAAAATATTTTACGAAACTTGTAGTTATACATTGAATGTATGCATATGAAGGGTGTGAGTGACTGATTGCATCAGTGCAGGTGCAAATGTTGTGGTGCATTGCATGAATGCATTGAGATGAGTGCATGTGATATTATGAATGACTAATGACTGAAATGATGTATTGATGACAATTCAGGAACCATTTCAAAGGTTGTTATGAATGCAGGATAGTCATGATCAATTGGCTGCCAGAAATGCTCTATGGAAGAGCAAGGTGGTATGAATGATACGCTTGTGAAGAAAGGAGTATCTAAAGATTCTATTTAATTGCATGAATGATGTGACTATGCCTTGCAAATGTTAATATGGTAATGATTGCATGAAGCAAATAAGTTTTGGTATATATTGATGTGACTAACAATTGGAAGTATTTGAATTTTATAAATCCTGAAAATGCTTCAGTAATGGTTGTAGCAATGAAAAAGTTATGTGCATCCAGACTTACCAAGTGTTTGGTTGATTGAAGCTCAGGTTTTAGGTATATTATTTCGAGCATGGCATTGAGAGGTAAGACCCTAACCAATGCCAGAATCTACCATTTATGAGAAGAATCTCATGGTTGTCAAAATAGTTGGTATGCATAATAGGATGTTAAAATTCGAATTGAGAATTTTGGATTTGAGAAATTGCTGACAACCACTAGCCACTGTTGGCTTGCATAAGATTGTGTTTGGTTGATTGAAGCTCAGGTTTCAGGTAGATTATTTCAAGCATGGCAGTCAGAGGTAAGACCCTGACTAATGCCAGAATCTACCATTTATGAGAAGAGTCTCATGGTTGTGAAAGTAGTTGGCATGCATAATGGGTTGTTAAATTTGAATTGTGAATTTCGAATTTAAGAAATTGCTGACGACTACTAATCACTGTTGGCTTGTGTAATATTGTGTCAGGTGGACGCATGGTAAGTGGGTATTTATATTATGTTAGTAAGCATAAATTATAATGGGCATAGTAATGTTGCTTACAAGAAACCCACAATTGAGCAAGTCAATTTCTGTAATAGATAGAATTGCAAATTCCTATTGAATTTGATTACCAATGTCATTGCTTGGTTATGGAACAATCAATTGGGATTGTATTATTAGGTAATGATTGACTGTTTGGCTATTTGATGAATGTGCCAGGAGTACACACTGCAGGAAGACCATGTGTGATGGCATGCAGAAGCCAAACTTCATGGGAAGGTTTTCCCTTGGAAATGGGTTTCGGGTGAAACGCCATTGGACATTTTGAAAATGTCTCATATGCACTGCATCTTTGGTAATAACATGAGTGAGATGGTATAAGTTATGTCGGTAAGACATGTGTGAATGTGAAATGTAACAAGGAGTTGGGATGGCTAACTGAGGGACTGTTAACTTAGGGAAGGAGCCTCCATTCCTCCCTAACAAAGGCATACTGCGACGGCAAATGGATAAGTGTTCTGTGACCTTGCTGAGAATATGCATGTTTAATTATTAAATTCCATATGCAGAACATGTTTTGATTTTATTTCCATGATGACCGATTGATTGAGTATAAATAGGGCCTACATGGCACACACCGGAGAAGAGTGCACACTTTTCCGATGTCGAGTCATGAAAGGGTTTTCAATATTGATTACACCCTAGGGAGTGGACACACTCCTGGTGTCTCAATACTTGATAGTGAAGATATGAAATGTGATTACAGCTTTAGAGCAATGACACTGATGAGTTTGCTTGTATTGCTTGTATTGCTTGTGTTGACAGGTTAAATAGATGTAGTTGGGTATTGCACCCTAAAGGTAAAGGTAAAGGTAAAAAGGTAAATGGTTGTTGAGAGGGATTGCGGAGTAAGGGTTATTGTTGATATAAGTGTGTGCTGGTATAAGTGTATGTCAGGCTGTGATATGCCTGAGGATCCATAGTAGATCCTAGACCTGGGAATGGTCACGGTAAAGTTCCAAGCCCAGTTGACATGATTGTGTACTAGCTGGACATTAATTATTTGATGTTGAGGAGAAGCCTGCGTGCTGACCTAACATCCAAGTCCATAGGCGATCCCAAGGCTTGCAAAGCGAAGCAGGATGCTGTGGACAAATGAGGAAACACACAATACAGATAAGTATTGGATTATTTTGCTTACGAATATACATGTGTATATGCTTTGGTTATGATGTTTTAAGCTCTTGTTTTAGAGGTAAAACTGATGAGAATAAACTAAACATGTGAATTTATTCAATGTTTGGATATAGGTATCGCTGGGAGCGAGGACTATGAGAGCATCCTAGGGGTGCATGTGGACATGTGACTATCCTGGAAAGCTTGGAATGAGTGGTAATGAAAAAGGTGCTAGTAAGACGAGGGAGTCCTAGCTGTTGAGACAAGCCATGTGGAGAGACTCCATGGTTTAGAAGTCTGGAATAGACCAAAGACACTAAGTGTCATGACCAAGAAGGATTGGTCCAGCATTCACGGTGAAGTGAAAGAGGCTGAGAGCATGAAAAAGCCACAGCAGTGGTGTGGGTTCCAGGATGGAACAAAACAAAGAGGGGAAAACTCTTATTGCTCTCTCTTGCCTTCTGATTATATATATATATGTTTATGCATTGTGAAAACCAAAGATTGTTGAATGCATGTATGATTGAGAATGAAATGTGTGTATTTGCTTAAGTAAATTTGTGAATGCTAGAATAGTTAATTCCCTGCCCATGAATGGACATGAATGAGCTCATGTGCCTGTTGGGGGAAGGCATGAAAAATATGAAATTCTCCTTGATAAGACTTGGACTGTCATTCCAATTGGGTAATTAACTGACTAATTTTAATGTCTATGTTATGCTTGGTCTGATAGAATTTCAATGGTGCATTTCACAGGTGAGAAGAGTGATACATGGTGGTGCACATTGATCATGGCAGCAGATCAAAAGTTGTTAGACTTGGCTAGAAGTCTCCTTCAAATGATTGCCAATACCCAAGAAAATCTTGGGGAGATGCTCAAGATACAGAGAAGGCAGAGTGAAATGAACCACCAGATTTTGCAAGACTCTATTGGTTTGCAAAGGGAGGTGAAAAGCCTTCTGGGAGCAATCGGCAAAGGAAAGGAAGGTGGATCAGCAATGGGACAATTGTCCAAGTGACCCGATAAGAAACGGTCCAGGCATGAAGGCTCAAAGGAAATTGAGCAGGTAAAGATGAAGCAGCCAGTGAAATACTGGAGATGCGGAGGACATGATTTACGCCGGGACTGCCCAATGAGGGAACATGATGAGGGCAATAGCCGCAAAGTTCCTAGACTTTGGAATCAGCTGGAAGCTGAGAACCAACAGGAGAAGTCCATGGAAACCGAGGGGCTTGGTCTTGAACGTTCAAAGTAGATGATTGAACGTGGGACAGATTTGAAAAATTTTGAAATTTTGATGTGCAATTGTATATGTATTGTATATATGTAATGGAACACCGAGGATGGTGTTATTCCAAGGGGGAGGGGAATGTAACACCCCGGTTTTGACCCCGTTTTGCATGATGTATATATTGTAATTAATCGTGGTGAGAAGCTAAAGGAAAAATACCCACAATCGATTTGGTTGTGTAGGTTCGGCAATGGGGATAGTTTCCGATGGTATGTCGTGCTATTTGGCACATTATAATTTGGCATCATGTAAACATGCACATCAAATAAAACTAAAACCACAACTAGCTATGGCAGTGCAACGTTGAATGAAAAGGGCATGATTCCAAAGGATAAGGGGTGGGGGATGTTAAACCTTAGTCTATGGGGGAAAAACCCATGTGTTACCACCTTGTGTGTTTTTCCATCTTCCTTGTCTCATCCAACCTCTTTAATGTTTTGTGGAGTTAGTTGGGGAAGTTATTGTGGTGGGTGTGGCAGGACCATCAGTACTTGCCCACGTGCCCACTCCACCCATGACTGCATTCACTCCCCACTCTTCCACGACTCTTCTCTCCCACGTTTCCAACCTTCAGGAGGAGGCGGATTCACCTTCCTCACGCAGAGGTCAGTTCTGTTTTTTTCCTCACGCACTCTCCACTACGCATGCTCTCGGTGGTCTGCTCATTCCTCCGTTGGTTGTTCATCTGCACACATGAGTGGAGCTGCTCACTCTCACGGAGGAGCAGAAGTCTTGCTCATCCTCACACAAGGGCAGTGGTTCTGCTGGATCTCACGCAGCTAGGAGAGGAGCTTCTTATCGGTGGTCATTCACTTTTTCCACAGAGTGGAATCGAGTATGTTCTCCTCTGTGTTTTGCGGTTGGTGCAAGTTTTCCTCATGCACAGACCGTTGGGGTCGTTTTCCCATGTTGTGAGCCATGCTCACTGATTTCGTTTTGGGACTGTTGTCTTCCCTGCATTTTGTTGGCTGTGGTGTTCAATTTCGTTTTGGGCCACTGTGGATTTCCAAATCCATTGGTTGATTTTTCCTCTGCCCACGTTGGGAGTTGGCTTCTCCTTTGTTTGGGACTGTGCACAGCTGCCATCGTTTTCATTGTGTGTTGGGCTGTTGAATCGCCCTGGTTTTGGTTTGTTGTGGATGTAATCATCTTCTGGGTGTTGTTGCTGAGTTGTTTTGGCCATGTTAGGGCCAAGAACAACTCAGCAGTGTGGTCAGACTTGAGCTGTGTTCACCGTTTGGTTGGGACTGTCAATCGGTCATCCTTGCCTTCTTCACAGGGCTGTGAAGGGATTGTTTTGCTGCGTGTATGCAATGGTTGGTCTTTGGACTATACTGGCTTGGCCGGTCTGTTGATGGCCTGATAAACCTAGTTGTGTTGGTTTGCTGATTGTGTCCAGTGGCTATGTGTAAGCCTGCATTGACCCTTATCCTTGGAGGAATCATGCCCAGCTCAGGGGTGGCAGTGTTGCTGAGAGATTGATGAGCATGATGGCCTATGGTGTGGTGGAACGTTGCAGCGACATAGCTGGTTGCGGGATTCTTCATCAAAAGATAATTATCGATGTTATTTCATCGCTGCAATTAATCTACTGTTTAATGAACTATCATGAGCATTGGAATGCTGGAATGTATATGTGTGTGTTGCTTCCGCTGATTATTGAGTAACTGTGTATATTGATGAATTATGAACCTTTGTATGATGGAATGCATCTTGGTATGCATTATGTTTAAGCTTTTAATTCAGCATTTATATTTGTCCATGTTCATGGGGCTGTTTTCCCAAATGTTATTGTGGTGTTCGTCGCGTCCTCTTCACCGGTCGGAGGGTCGGGGACGTGACAAGGATGATGATGATGATGTTCATGATGTTGATGGTTATGATGATGATCATGTTGATGATGATGAGGAGGAGGAGGAGGAGGAGGAGGAGGATGATGATGATGGTGATGATGATGATGAAGATGATGATGATGAAGATGATGAAGATGATGTTGATGGTGATGATGATGATGATGATGAGGATGAGGATGAGGATGATGATGAGGATGAGGAGGATGATGATGATGTTCATGATGTTGATGGTGATGATGATGATAAGGATGATGAAGGTGATGATGATGATGATGACGATGATGATGATGACGATGATGACGATGACAACGATGGTGATAATGTTGATGATGATGATGTTCATGATGTTGATGTTCATGATGAAGATGAAGATGATGATGACGACGATGATGAAGATGAACATCATGATGATGATGATGATGATCATGGCGATGTTGATGATGATGATGATGGTGATGATGGTGATGATGATGTTGATGATGAGGAAGGTGATGATGATGAGGAGGATGATGATGATGATGATGATGACGATGGTGATGACGATGATGTTCATGATGATGATGACGACGATGTTGATGGTGATGATGATGATGATGATGATGATGATGATGATGATGATGATGATGATGGTGATGATGAAGGTGATGATGACGATGAGGATGAGGATGATGATAATGATGATGAGTATGAGGATGATGATGATGATGATGATGGCGATGGTGATGATGATGATCATGTTGATGATGATGATGATGATGATGATGATGATGATGATGAGGAAGGTGATGATGATGATGAGGATGATGAATATGATGATGATGATGATGATGGTGATGATGATTTTGATGATGATGACGACGATTGTGATGATGATGTTCATGATGTTGATGGTGATGATGATGATCATGTTGATGATGATGATGATGATGATGATGATGATGATGATGAAGTTGATGATGATGACGATGGTGATGATGATGAAGATGAAGATGAAGATGATGATGATGATTAAGATGAATATGATGAAGATGATGATGATGAACATGGTGATGTTGATGATGATGATCGATGATCAATGATCATGGTGATGATGATGATGATGATGAAGATGAATATGAAGATGGTGAAGATGATGATCATGTTGATGATCATTATGATGATGATGATGATGATGATGACAATGGTGATGACGATGTTTATGATGTTGATGTTGAGGATGATTATGATGAAGATGATGATGATGATGATGATCATGTTGATGATGATCATGTTGATGATGATGACGATGATGAAGATGAAGATGATGATGAACGCTATTTTTGGTTTTGCAAAACGTGCATGCGATTTGTCTGCACATAACATGCATGCATTTTGTTTCTATACAATGCGCACACATTTTGTTTAGGTAAATCGCGTTCGCGTATTCTTTAAATTCAAAAATTTATTCCCTCCAAATAATAAGGCCGAGCCTCCACCCATGCTTTCGTGGAATTCCTATGCCTATGTTTCTGCTTTGTACTTTGCTTCGGATTCAACATGCCTGTGCCTTGGAGTATGATCAACCATAGCTAATTCAACATTATATCCAAATTTTCAATATGCTCATGTTTAGCGGTTCATCTGATTATGCTGGACACCTCCATTTTTTATGAGATTTTAGAAACAAATATGGTTTTTTTTGCAGATTCTAAATATGTAAATTTTAACAAGAATACATAATTTTTTCTATTTTTTTCTTATTTATCTTCTGTCATCACTCCTCAACTCAAAAAACACACTGGTAGTGTTTCGTCCATATCTCTTTCGTTTCTCAACCATTTAAAAAAAAATTGTATGGTGCACTAAAGAACACCAATCTCTACATGCTATAAAAAACCCATTTCCAAATAATTGCATTAAGACATTCAAACGCTGCACCCACAAATGACGTACTATTTTCGAGGTTTGATCTCTTAGATAATTAAAAAAAATTAAAAAACTTATTTTATTATTGGAAAAATAGTCGTGCACTAGTCCTATATGTTCTCTATATGTATACCGGTTTTCGTAAGTTTATTCCATCATTTAGACACTTAGACGCTGCACCCACAAGAACATATACCTTGTAATTTGTCACAAAAATAAAAAGTTCCCGTTAAAATTTATCTAACTTTAGATAGTTAATAGCATTTTCAATAGAAAAAAAATATATATTTGGAAAGGTCACTCAATTTCCTACATTTCTTGTTTTTTACTGATCGCAAGATTCATTGTGTAAGTGTCTCAAAATATCCATGCAAGTTGATGGATGTCTGTTTTTTCAGTTTTGTATGGCATCTAACGTGCCAAAAGAGACCCTCAACTTCTTACACACACCCTTACTTAGTATGATGAATTACATAAAAGACCTTATCAGGAGATCTTACATATCAGAAAATGATTACCATGAAAAGGAAAGATTTCTTCTGTCCTAACATGAAAAAGGAAGTAGTAGAATATTTAACACAATGTATTGAATGTCAAGAGGTAAAAGTTGAACATCAACATCGAACCGGATTGTTACAGCCATTACCTATTCTAGAATGGAAATGGGACATTATCAGTATGGATTTTATAAATAGGTTACCTAAAATTGTTAAGCAAAATGACACAATCATGGTTGTGGTAGATAAATTAAGGCATCCAACTTTATTCCTGTAAAATATGCATATAAAGCTAATAATATTGTTGATATTATTATCAAGGAAATATTCAGATTGCACAGTGTACCTAAAATAGTAATTTCAGATAGAGATGAAAAAATTATGGGAATTTTTTGGAAATATTTATTTAAAGGTTTAGGCACACAATTAAATCTTAGTAGTGCATATCATCCTCAGGAAGACAAAAAAATGGAAAGGGTAAATCAGGTATTGGAATACATGATTAGAATGTACGTGATGGATAAACCAGGAAAGTGGGAAGATTATTTGAATCTTGTAGAGTTTTCATATAACAACCATTTTCAAGATTCAGCTGGATTAATTCCATTTGAGATACTCTATGGATGAAAGTGTAATACTCCAATTTCTTGGAGAAGCCATTTTGACAGAGTAATAATGTTAGGACCTGAAATATTGAAAGATATGGAACTAATATTGAAACATGTAAAACATAACTTGAAGGTTACCCAAGATAGAAAAAAAAAGTTATGCCAACTTAAAAAGAACTCCATAAGATTTCCAGGTAGGAGATCATGTTTATGTAAAGGTGAAACCCAAAAAAAAATCCCTAAGATTGGGAAAATACTCAAAATTGGCACCCAGGTATTGTGGACCATTTGAAATTTCAACAAAGGTGGGACCAATGGCATATCAATTAGCATTGCCACCTACAATAAAAGTGCATAATGTTTTTCATGTTTCAATTTTAAAGAAATGTGTTTATGATGCTACTCATATGATTGACTGGAATGTTATACAAGTGGAACCTGAAGGAGAATTTCAAGTGGAACTAGAACATATTCTCGATAGGAGAGAACTTTTACTTTGGAATTGCACCATCGGATAAGTCAAGGTGCAATGGAAGCACCTTAGTCCAGAGGAGTCCACTTGGGAATTGGAAAGTAATATGCGAGAATCATATCCAGTGCTATTTCATAATGAAATAATGGAAGTATAAAAGGAAGAAGAAATAATAACACCGAGAATGGTGTTAAATTTAAATTGGAGGTGTATGTAACACATCAAACAAT
This sequence comes from Pseudotsuga menziesii, assembly GCA_001517045.1. Taxonomy (NCBI): domain Eukaryota; kingdom Viridiplantae; phylum Streptophyta; class Pinopsida; order Pinales; family Pinaceae; genus Pseudotsuga; species Pseudotsuga menziesii. The sequence goes on along the minus strand of LPNX010385095.1, from coordinate 79,505 downwards.
TATTAAAATTATTAAAGACTCTGATTATTTATTTTTATATATTTTGACAAATAAAGTCAAAATAAATGTAGTGGAATTATTATTACTATTAAATAAATAACTGAGAGGAATCGGAACTGAAGTAGCCATTAAAAGAGTGTTTGTTGACCCACGAGGGGAAATGACAAATGGCGAAAGCTGCTGAGTAAAAACTCAAGTGATGCAAGAGGAATATTCCCCAAATCAAGTAGAGACTCCTTGTGGAGCATTAATGACTAGGTGGCTCATAAATGACCAAGTCCTAGGAAAAATACTATAAGGTATTGTTTCAATAAAATAAGTAGGAGGCTTGTGATGGTAGGGAAATGATCTATTTGATGCAAAGATAGAGATTGTGCATTGATTGAAATTTTCCCTTATGGTTCAACAAATAGGCTCGAGGGTTCTGGAGCAAGTAAGTTTGGATACTCTAGGAGTTGGTTGGGAGGAACGACATATTCAGTTTCGTTTTCCAATTGGCGGTGACAGGTTCTTTACGAGACTATCTAATGCATTGATCTTGTTATTCAAATTCTGAAAGTAGATTATAATTCTGACTACATTCATAAACAATAAATACGTAGAAGTGTTCATTAATTTTACTTTCATCCTGTTAGATTGTTTATTACCTTATAAAATTCTGTTATTTTCTAATTCAAGTATGCACAAAAATTTCAAGAATCACAAGTACTATTATTATGAAGAAAATTCAATCTTAAACTATATAAAACCTTTTATATTATAGAATAAACTTAAACAAATAAAGAGCAATAATCTAAAGATCGAAAACATATAGTTCGAGCATACCAAGGCAAGAATTTGAATAAAGAATCCTTATATTTTACAGTCTTGGAATCGGCTTCCATCCAAGTGAATATTTCAATCAAAATCATAATCAAGATTTAGCATTTAAATTGAATCTTATAATCAAAACTGAGGAGGTCGAGTACCATTTTTATTTAAAAATGTAATAAACCTATTGTATTCCCTTAAAAAAATCATTGATGGGATTCCAATCGCAGATCCAATTGCTATATTCAAGCAATTACGGCATGGCCTACAAAATTATCTTAAAACAAACCATAGAGATTTTGAAGCTCTTTTTTTCCCAAAATCGAAGCTGAGAAAAGCTTGGATTGCAGCCAACAGGCTTAAATAAAAAGAATGAACCATACCTTGTCTCTGTTGAATCGATCCACCTTTCATTGAAGGAACCACACCATTTTGTACATGCACATAAACCAATAATGTTAGACTTGTTCAAACATAGGTAAACATGAATTTTAGCTTTAAAAGGTATAAGGTTAATATTTTTTTACCTCAAAACTAAGTAATGGAAGCATAGGAGGAAGTGAACCTTGTGCTTCTCAAGCATGGCCATTTCAAAGGTGATCTAGGTAAACAATCAACTATTTCCCAACATTTTAAACCTGCAAAAAGAAGCATTTCATCTATAAATAGGAGAAACATTTTTAAACCCTAAACCTTGTGTTTTCATTTTAAAAATGTAATGCTTACCTTTTAATTGAATTCTGGTCCATAATGGTGAGGATAGAGACTACTCTTGATGCATCCAATCGATTGAGTAACCACTCCTTCGTCCTTTTTACCTCACCTGTTGAATAGAGCAGTCTTTTGTTAAAAGAATTGAAATCAAAATAAATTTGTTAAACAAAGACTTGGGATAAGGATATAAACACGGTTCTCCTAATTTCAAAAGAATTCATGATCAGATTTGTTGGCTAAATCTTATTCCACAAGTTATCTATCCTCATATTCTCAGGGAAAACAATAGCTCCACTGACAAGCTTGCAAACCAAGGAGCCAGAAGCCAACTAGGATTAATGGTTGAACTCAAGAATCGATTTAAAATCCACAAGCATGTCCCCTAGACACATCCTTATGCATTTTTTCTTTAGGCTATGGTTAGGTGATATATTTTTAAGGCCCTCTCGCAGGCCACCTACCCACGGTGACTATTCAAACTTCCCCATTATGTGTGATCCACTCTAGACAAGTGGTGGTCACCTTCAAGCGGTTGTTGGCACGAAGGATGGAGGAGCATAATAGAGACGTCACCTCCCATTTCTCCACATTGCTTGAAGGTATGGTGAGCGATGAATTTGAGGGAAACAGAGGAATCTTAGTTCAAGGAGGAGTCTAGCAGCTTCAAAACTTTTTTTTTAAACTCTCATGGGCGTCCAACAGGAGAACACAGAACTGAATGGCGAGCAAAGGAGGGAACCCAAAAATTGCGGAGCTCAATTCTAGTCTGCAGGACATTAAACTGCATTTACAAAGGGTATTTTAGATGGTGGGTGTAGGTGTTTAGGAGAACATAAATGTAGCATCTAATGTCATATACATTCCTAATCAAATGGGTTTCCACGAATCCAAGATAGATGACAATGAACAAGACCTGACAGAAATGATGGGCACCGTGGATTTCATCAAGGAAGAGGCTTAGAAGATGGCCATAATAACCCAGTGCAGCCAATGTCAGGATTTCCCAGATCAAGGTGACCACCCAATGGAGGAAATTTCGGTCGTGCAGCCCACTCATGGGCTTGAAGGAAATAAAAAGTAGAGACTCAACTTTGTTATCCTAGATGTTTTTTCTGCATTTTGCTTAATCTTCAGTTTGTTAGAGTTTACCCTTCGAAGGGTTTGAAATCCTTCAGGAAGCATCTCAGCAACATTAAAACTTCTCATTTATTATTAGTTATTACAACTTTTCTCTCTTCACATAACTATCTAAAACCCTAGTTTCAATTCTATATGTATATTTGTGCATAAAGTTTTTTTTTTCAATCTAATACATTCTCTGGTTTTTTTTGTTAAAAAAAAAAACTTTGTTAATCCCTATAGATTACCTCTACCAAAATCACCACACAATTATGAATACAGTGCATTCAAACTACCATTAACTCAACACTTGGCATAAGATTTCTATACAAAGAATTGAATGCAGCTAGACCAACCCTACGTAAGCTAACAACTACACCCATTCTACCAAATCCATAATTTAATGGCATCTACCTACATACTAATAAAGTCACAAGCAGATATTTTACATGAAAAATTAAAATAATCAAAGAAAAGTATGCTATCCTCATGGTGGAACCCATGCCAATCCCATCACCTCTCTTTACCAATAGAAAATAGGGACAAAAAAAAATCGAACAAACAAAATTAGTAAAAGTTTGTTTTTTTGAATGGGGGAGAATGTTACTACAGTGGCTCACCGAATATTACCGGAGTGTCTCACCGAGCATTTGGCAACAACTTTTGAGAAGCAAAGCATTGATTTAACAAAATAATAAGAGAAATGAAAAAACACTCGCTTAATCTGTGGCGTTAGGTATTAGCTTTAAAATACGTTCAAGAGTAGTTATTTAATATTCGTTATAAAATTAAATCTGTGGGCATAAAACATAGTGTCTTACAACACCAACTCTATATAAAAACAATCATCTCTAATTCAATACCAACTTTATATAAAAAACAATTCTTCAATAAATATTTATAAAAAAACATTTATTTTTATTTTTTCAATAAATATAAGTAAAAGAATTTCATTTTAAAAATAAGTGTCTTTACCAATTCCATATATGACTCCCCGAATGTCATAGACAACTTTGAAACCCTTCTCACAACGAAAGAAGTTTTCTCTTTAGAAGACATAGATTTTGGGGTTAAGCGTCTAGCAAATGGAAAAGCTAAGGACATTGAAGGTTACCAGGCAGAAATCTTAAAAATTGGAGGTCATGTCCTCATCCCTCACATCCACAAGCTTTTTAATCAAGCAGTCAAGCAAGGGTTCCCTAAGCCTTGGACTCAGAGCCTCATTATCCCCGTTTTTAAAAGTGGGGATACAAATAACCCCTCAAATTATCGGACTATTATGATCAGCCCCCTCTCAGCCAAGTAATATGGTATTATTTTGGAAAAGAAGATCAGCATTTGGCTTGAAAGTGAAGGTAAGAGGGATAAAGGTCAAGCAGGTTTTAGAAGGCATCACTCAACAACAGACCACCTTATTACGCTTAGGATCATTATGGAGGAGTGTCGCAATGACAAATCCGATCTCTTTTGCTGCTTTGTGGAATTTAGAAAGGCTTTTGATACGGTCCCTAGAAATAACCTTTGGAATAGGTTAGAAGAGCTTGAAGTTCCTTTCGAGCTAAAAGCTGCTACGATAAGGCTCTACGAGAATGTAATTGCCAAGTTTAAAAGCAATGAGGGGTGGTCGAAAGATATTAATTGTAATATCGGAGTTAAACAAGGTTTCCCCCTCTCCCCTACCCTTTTCGGCATTTACATTGATAAGTTAGAGGGTTGTTTAGAAGAAGCAGGCTATGCTGGTACGATCCTAGCTGGAATAGTCATCATCGTTCTTCTTTATGCTGACGATATTGTCCTTATGGCAAGGTGTTCTTCTGATCTTGATAAACAACTTCATCTTCTTAAATATTTCTGCTCTACAAGGGGTATGACTATTAACACTAACAAAACAAAAGTTATGATTATCAAATCCAAGAAGGACACATACGCTAATTTTGTGTATGACAATAGCAACTTGGAGGAAGTGTCTTCTTACAAGTACCTAGGAATTGATATTCATCACAAGCTCAACTGGAACTATAGCATTGAGAAAAGGATTAACGCAGGTTGGAAAGCTTACTTTGGTCTTGAAAATAACTGTAAAGTTGCGAACCTCGTGATGTGGGATAAAAATAAGCTCCTCTTTGAAACTCTAGTCACTCCTGTTATCTTGTATGGGTGTGAGGTTTGGGGTTGCAGCATCTCTAGGGAATCTTGGAGAAATATCGAGCAAATCCAGAAGCGTTTTATAACTTACAACCTCAAAATAAAAAACAATACACCCTATCCTATTCTCCTTATAGAAGTGGGTCTTTCCCCCATTGAGAGCCTAGCCATGACTAGACTTCTGTTGTACAAGAACAAAATCAATAACATGGGAGACCATAGACTCCCTAAGTTAGCTTTAAACTCCAGCCAAAATCATCTAAGGCTCAAGCGTGGGTGGTATAAAGATACCAGGTCTTGGTTAAATCACTCGAAGATTGATGAAAATGTTGCATTGCAAAATATTAATAACATTAAAAATATTATTGCTTCTAAGTTTAAAGAAAAATTGTGGTGTGAGAAATATTTAGAGGCCAAAAGAAAATTAAGATATTATAAGGAGGTCATCAACCCTACTCTTGAAGATCAAAACTATCTCTCTGTTTTAATCAGTCCTAAGAATAAAATTAATATAGCTAAGATAAGAACGAACTCGCATGAGCTCCACAGCGAAACTGGGCATTGGACAGTCCCTAAAACTCCTTGGGTAGAAAGGATCTGCCACCTTTGTGAGAGTAAGAACATTGAAGATGAACATCACTTCCTTAGAGTGCCCTGCATACACCCACATTAGATCCCAGTTTCATAATCTTTGTTGCAATACTGACATTCCTAGCCTTTTAGCTTGTCAAAATTATACTAAGCTCGGGACGCTTCTCTCCAAGCTCTTTGAGCATAGAAATATCACTTTAAAACAAACTAGTTAATTTTCTTCTTCAGGGTCCGATAGACCAAATTTTGGTCTCAGGGGACGTTAACCATCATGATCATCATCATCATCATAAAAAGAATTATCATTATCTTTATATATATTTAACACTTATTTTTATCTTTATATTTTTTTTTCCTTTTTCTTTGAAAATAAAAATAAAAAGTGTAACTTGTTATTTATATTTAAAAAAAAAAATTACAAAAAGTTCATATAAACCTTGGCATCCTTCCATCAACAATATATATTGTTTTTATTGTCTTCCATGTCTTACATTCATTCCAATTACTATGACAACCCACAACTATCCATCTTCTCAAAATGTATAGCTAAAGACTACTAAATAACTATACTAATTCACAGATATGCAAAACAAATACAAAAAAAAAGATCTTGAAAAAACAAAGCACTCCTCTTCCCACAACTACAAAATCAACAAGTTCCTCAAAATGGAAGAACCGGTCTAGTTCCCCAAGACCAATCTTTGATAGCCTGCCTCCTTGGAAGTTGAGTTCCATGTAAATATGGGTAAATTAGAGGGTTGAAAACCAATCTTTTGAATCTTGGACTTTGTTATGCCAATGTTCTAAATGTAGTACCTTAAGCTTTACAACACTTTTTTCCTAGTCAATTGTGACTTTAGAATCCCATGTAACATGTAAATGAAAGATGCCCTTTAACTTGGAAAACCACAAGAGTATAGAGAGAACCATTAATTATATTTGTGTTAATATCAAGACCAACACCCATGCCAAGAACAATACCATTATTTTCTTTAATTTTTAACACCATTACTGCTCTACATAATTATTCAGGTTGTGCACCATCAAAGTAACTTATAAAAGCAAATTCATCAAAAGGAGGCAAAGAGAAACATCTATATTTTTTTATTTATTTTCTTTAAAATGATAAAAAAAAGACTTAAAAACTTATAATAGTAGCAATGAAAATAAAAAATTCAATACCTTCAAAAAAAAATAAGCAAATTTCCAACTCTTTAAATACCTCAAATTACAAAGGAAAAAACTCCTTAAATTTAACCTTCTACTTATTTCATTTCAAACTCTTTTAAAAAATTGTGAACTAACAAAAAAAAATGAAAAACAATTTCATCAGCTTCCATACATAAGCCAAAAAACCGGGATAAGGATAGAGAAAGCAAGTTTAAAAGTATTCTCCCAAGCGAGAATCTTGTTAAGATCCGGAGGGAAACCATAAGAGACATTTTAGCTTTCAAAGAGATATTCCATTTCGATAAACATGCACCAGTTGTTGTAAGAAAAATATAAATATAAAAATTTTATAAGTATAATTTTTTTTATTAAAATTTTATTTTTATTATATATAAATGAAAAAATAAATGAAAATATATTAATGAATGAAACAAAATCAATCATTCATTATATTAATATGAAACATTATTTTTTTATAGTTTATTATTTATTTTTATAATGATAGTCATTTGGTTTTTCATTTTTCAACATCAATTCTATATAAAAATAATAACAACAAAATATATACACAAAAAATTAATTTTCATATTTAATATATTAATCACATTAAATTAATCAATCATTATTATTACATTAATAAAAAATGTATTTATTTTTCATATTTAACATTGTTCACATTAAATTAATCAATCATTGTTATATTAAAAAAATTATTGAAATGTATTGTTGTGGGTAATATTTTTAATAAATATGAGATTATTTTTTAGTATAAAAAGATATTTATATTGTAAAAATAATTTGAAGCTATTATTAATATACAATAGTTTTAATAAAAAAAATTATTACTAAATAATATTAATGAAAATTTGTTCTCTATTTTTAATTAAATAAATAAATATTTTTAGGTAGAAAGAGGTTAATATTTTATATGGTTTTTCAAGATATACACTTGTTACACTTAATTTAATTTTGTTGATCCATTAGATGAAGTCATGGTGGCTTTCTCTTCTTATGCTTAAATGCATATTGATTAAGATTTAAATAAGTTTTAATTAAATGATAGTTAAAGAAAAAGATAACAATTTGATATTTTGTTTTCTTCATATCAATTTTTGTTTTATATTTGTATTTATTAGTTTAAAGTTTATAGCTATATTAATTAGTTTAATATGGTATGAATAATGAATAAACAACAAATTAATATTATTTTAATAAATAAATTAACTAACTCATTGAAATTAGTAACCTAATTTTAAAAATATATTTATTTTTTATTATTATTATATTCATAAAATTGTTTTTCTTTTAAAAATATTATATATATTTGTAATTATGATTTTGAATACTCTACTTTACTTTGCCTATTTATACTATTAAATTTTGGTAGCATGTCTCATATACAAAATCTTAGTTTTGATGATCCTTAAAATTTTATTTATATAGATATTTGGAATCTTCATTTTTTGATATCTCCATTTCTATTGGATTTGTATTTTTTTATTTGTGTTGTGTTATGGATGTCTTGATTTATTTTTTTATTATTTGTTTTTTTAATATTATGATTTTTTTTTTAATATATAAAGTATTGTTTTTAAATTTTTTTTTAATTTTTTTTTAAATTTAGTTTGTATCATTTTTTATGGCTTTTTAGCTTCTTAATTTGTGAAAATTTGTATAAATAAGTTTTAGTTATGATTCTTTAATAGTTTCTACTATTTTTTTATTTTTAGATTTTGTTCAATCAACTTTTTTCAAATTACTTTTATTAAAATTGTAATACTCTCTAGTTACATTTTGTTGTTTTATTTTCATTTACCTATAATGAAATAATCAAATCCTCACCATTCTTTACAATGACAAATTGCCAGTACTAAGGAGAGTTGGTTATTTGCTATAAAAGTTCTACGCAAAGAGAAGATGGCATGCAGAGAGATTATAGAGAACAAGAGATATAGAAAAATGAGAGCTCCCAGAGATCACAGGGAAGAAAGCTCTATTTAATTTAAACATGAGATAGTGCGGAGCTGCCAAAGAACATCTGTGAGATGTTAGGATCTTTATTGGAACCGTAAGTGAGCATAAGAGAATGCTAGGTTATGGAGTAAATAACCCTCTCTAGTTACTGGTGGCAACTTGAAGCTGCAGGAAACAAGTTTTAAACCAAAGATTCTAGGCAAAGAGATGGAACATTACAAGCTTGCACGCTTTTGAAGTTCCTGTGGTTGGGTGGTTTATAGTTATTAACTCTTTAATTTACGGTTACATAGAGATGTTTCCTGAAAACTAGTTCTTTATTATTAGAGTCATAATTTTGTATTAGTAGGTTATATAAATACAAATGGCACAAGGGAAATGCCAGTTAATCACTGATATTTCTGTTACTATGAATCTTTTCCTCATTTGTATGAAATCCTTTTTAATTGTAGCTTAACCAAATGTGAAGATAAACATTCAGTAAACCAAATGGAATGATTATAGAGAAGCCTTTTTCATTTTATTATATTTAAACCTACTAAAAAGAGAGCAATGATGGAAACGAGAATGATGGAAACGAGATTAGTGTTGGAGAAACCCTAAAATACAAACTGGTATTCAAACTAGTTAATCTGTTAATAAACTCATAATTGAATACGAATTGTTATTCAAACTAAGTAATCTCTTAAATATTTCATATTCCAATCAAACCCTTGTTTCAACAACAAACCCTAACTAAAAATAGAGTTATAAAATGTAGAGAATAACAAGATTTATAAGTTTTAAAACTAATAATTCTGTACAAAAGTCCACGGCCTCATCACAATTAATTCCAATTAAAACACATAAACCCAGTCCTGTGAAATACCCAAAACTTGAAACAATTATAAACTACAGTCGAGAGGATGGTATACCAAAAGTCGTAAACAATATTTAATTACAAAACTAAGCTGAATGGCTTATATAATTTAAACCACCGGCTAATGAGTACCTTATAACAACGACCTACAGAGTGAAGTTACCAAGCCAATCTCCAAAGTGTAACCACTACAGAACCATGCTGGTAAAATGACTGTTAATAAAAACCTTGAATATTCCTTCTAGACTGTGGACCTAGGATAGAACCGAAAGGTTAAACAATGACTAACCAGATGAAGAGGTTAACCAAAGAGTCATCCCCTTTACTTCCAATTCTGTGGACAAGAAAACCATACTCAAAATTAATTACCTGTAACATTGTTTGAACACCCAACATGTAATAAAAAAAAAGTAAAGTAAGGCTCTTTTTACCTTAGTTGGATCATTGTGGTAGGTGCTTGTCCATGAAAGTGGAGCTGAGGTCGAATTTTACCTGATTTGGATCGATGTGGTAGGCGCCTGTCCATGAAAGTGGCATTGAGGCTCGTTTCTGTCTGGGCTCGACCACAGGTCTGTATGTCGAGTCAGTAGCATTTCCTTCTCTTTGTGCTCATTCAGTGCTCAAAGGCACCTTTCTACATGATTTCAGAGCTGGAAAACGAGTTTATATGCATCTTAAGCTCAGCCTTCTTCATAGTTCCCCTTCTTTGGGTAACGTTGTTGCATGAGGGGACTAGAAGAAGGGCCGCATTGCCTCTGTCAGGAACAAGCCTCTGTAGTGGCTTGTCATTCTTGTACTCCTCACCTGTCCCCCCGAGGTGGGATCTCTTATAGGAAATACGGCGGGGTGTACCTTCAACCTCCTCACCACCTTGGATAAAGTTGGTAAGTGGATTTGACAAAGGTGGTGATGAAGAGTTTGGACACCCACCCTCCCAGTACAAGCACTCGCTCCTACTGGTCGCTTATGAACATAATCACCATGCACTGGGGCTTTGGAGGCCATGATTTCATCCAGGGGTCCTTGGGGGACACCCCTGGGATATGAAAACCAAGGCACCATGTAGCTGGAGGTATGGCTATCAGAAAACTAGCATATATCTCGAAGTGCTTCACATATGTTCCCTAATGGATGGCGTTTAACTGGTGTAAACACCCGGGATGATACTGAAATGTAAAGGCATGTTCGCCAACCATCAACACTCCCTAACAGGTGAGCCTCTCAAACCAAACAACCATTGCAATTTTCCAGAAAACTCAATACCTTATGCAAATTAACGCTCTAAATTTCTTCTTAGTGTTCACTCATCCCCTGTTCTTCAGCGGTTCATGAGGGTGGAATTTATATAGGGTGATGAAGAATGAAATGGAGATGACTGGTCATCATTATCGCACACTCCTTAACTATTCATCATAATGGTTACATGAGTAGACACATGGATGAGGATCTCCATTTGTTGTTGAGAATCTGGTCAAGTCGCCCCCTGTGACATTGTGTTGTCGTCCATAGGGATCACGAAATTCATACTTGACACTCTTTTACCTTTCACCTATGCTGACAGTGGTATTCATAATGGTTTTGGATGGCCACATCCCTTTGCTTCATGTAAGGGCCAGATTCGCCGCTTCAAAAATCCAAGCTTCATGATCTCACGCTATTTCTTATGTAAGCCTCGTGATGGATCTCTGGAGTCAGGAGGGATGGTGATGCTGTGGACATCATTTTCACATAAGGCATGCCACAAATGGCATCAAGAGATATGATTATTGGTCAGATCGTACGTGAGGATACCCTTTATGTACCAGACCTGACCAGGACACGACCTTTACTAGGTTGAACAGATTCTAGACCATCGATCTGAACCCATCCTATATCCATCGTACACGTGTACATGGCCTCCCCTCTTTTCCATTCTCAGAAAAAATTCAGAGGTTCTAGAATTCCTACCTTGTCCATTCACACAGCATTTTGATCTTGTCCATGTTGTCACTTCGTATATCAGTCAGGTCGTCGTCAGTTCTATGTGGATCCCTTCCTTTGCAATATGAGCATTTGGTATGCAGCATCTTCGCATCATAATCCAACATTAACCACTTGCGCAACTTGATTTGGGAGAATCAACATCAACCATTGATCAATAACTTGCCTTCGTCGGGGCCATCCATCTCTAAAAACCTTAACACTTCGTCGATCTTCCCTCATGCAATCGATCGGGCACCTTTATGTCATGGAATTTGCCACGTCTGTCGATCAACCACGACCTCGTGTTATGACCGTTGATCATTGTAGCCCATGCCACTTTTCATGATTTTGAAAACGTATCTTTACCCATGCTAGTTCAGATCACGGAATTGACTATGACCGCATATCTACCTCCACCTTTACTTCAGTCGTCTGATCCTTTCTTCCTTTAACAATTTTTGCGATTTGGAAAAGCTGCTCCCTTCGTGCATGTTTATTTACCGGAATCCTATAGGGCCATCGATATGGCTTTGCATTGATCTCAACCCTCCAACACTTCTCCCCTTTAACCGACTTTGCAAATCCAAAGACTGAATATTACCTCGCATCGTCGACCGAAGGAATTTCTTTCTGTCATTGATCTTCATCACCTTGCATCTGGACCGTTAAGGCTTGACACATTTTATCCCTATCCTACCGCTGCATGCTTCAATCCATAGAATGATCTATCTCTGTAGATCGAGGTCCACTCTCTATCTGACGGCTCCTGATGACGAAAATTGCTAACCAGATAACCTGAAAGGTTCTCCCGCGAAATTACTCAAATAAGATCATTTTCAAACCTTTCAAGTCTATAATTCAAAAATTTAAACATAGTGCTAATAGTTTCTATCAAAAAGAAAAGACATGAAATTACCTTTCATGTGGCACATTGCTATTTAAATTTTCTCCATGTCTTAAAGGAAGGATGTTTCCTCCAATGAAGTAGCTCTCCAACAAGAATTTGACACTAATGCTTGAGTGTCATGGAGTATGCTAAGGGACTCTTGGATATTTTTTTCATTCATCTTTAAGGACCCTTCAAGAAAATGAGGCTCTTGTAATTGAACCTCCTCATCTTCTTCCTTCTTGCTTGGACCAACTTCATGAAGCTCAAGTGGTGATGGGAAAGTTGATCTTGTTTCTTCTTCATTTTCATGTTTACTAGAAATTTGGCTTGCAGCAACATTTTGAAATCTGATCTCTATTTCACCAACATAAAGTTGTGAGCACCCATCAATAGGTACTCCTTCATAGTTCAAGCATCCATTAGTAGATGCTCTTTGTTTCATTTCCAAGATAGAATGTGTCTCGAAATGATCTTCAGTATTTTCGATAGAAACTTCTTCATACCCATGTGATGTCTCTTCATCTTTTTCAGAGTCACTTGGGAGTGAATTTCGATCCTCTTCATGTACTACTTCTTCTACTTCACCTATTTCAGAACTAGGTGGTTCATGGGTCTCCTCCTTTTGCTCCTTCAAGCAAGATGATGCATTTTCCCCCTTGGTTTTCTTAAGATCAATATATTTTTTCCAACCTTGGATGGCCAACAATTTGAATCCTTTCATAATATTCTTGGTCATGTCTTCAAAGATAGGTTCCATAAATTTTATATGCTCCTCGCGATCATATGAGGTTCCCTTTTCATCCCTAGTCATAGTTTCCTCTTCAACAAAAGCACTTTTGGGTTTCAATATCTAATGGTGGTCCCTAAATTCTTGTACTCATAAATATCAAACCACATCATGTGCCAACATAATTCTATGATACCATTGTAATTTCCCTTTTTTGAAATTTTATTAAATGACCAATTTTTCACTTTTTTCCCTATTTCTACCTTTGAATAATTTTGATGTCTAGGTCTCCAAATTGGTCCAAATGCTCCCAAATATTAATAGAAGGTATATGAATGATATGAAGGTATGAATATGATTTTCAAGGAATCTTTATGACCCTCTAAAGGCTTATTCAAACTTGTTTAAGATTCTGGTTGAGGTAGGTCTTGTGGCTAGTAATTTGGGGTTATAATTCCCCCACAATGAATACTAAAAATGGATCCCCCAATCGACTCAATCCAACTAGAATTTCTGAATGGAAGTAGGGGAAATCTAAATTACATCAATATTAACTCATATGCATCACCATTCAACTTTTAATGTCTTCTATAACTCCCTTAAATCATATGCAAAAAGACTAGTTTCAACCTTAGGGGAAATGATGGGAAAACTTCTCCAAAGGCTATGAAACTCTACAAAATAACTCCAAATGCTTATGTACTGAACATTAAAATCATATAATCGATCAATAATAGTCCATTCATCCATAAACCATCAGTAGTTCACTTATCCATTCGAATCTATCAACATTATATTGGTTCACAACAAGGTAGTGGGGAAATGGAACTGTTTCTTCATTGTTTAACATTTATATATGAATTATTTTGGGTATTTTGACCTAAGAGACTTCTAAAATTTAAATACATAAATCAAAGTCCATTCATCCATAAATCATCATTATTTTACTTATCCATTCGAATCTATCAACATTATATTGGTTCACAATAAGGCAGTAGGGAAATATCATTGTTTCTTCATTGTTTAACATTTATACATGAAATATTTTGGGTATTTCGACCTGAGAGTATTCTGAACTTTAAATAAATAAATAATTTTCCATTCATCCATAAACCATAAGTATTTTACTTATCAATTTGAATCCATCAACATCAAATTGGTTCACAACAAGCTAGTGGGGAAATGGCACTATTTCTTTATTGATTAACATTTTTACATGAAATATTCCAGTATTCTGACCTGAGAGTCTTCTAAACTTGAAATACAGATAATTTACATTAGAACATAAAATAATGGGGCATTATAAACTTCCCAAAATATATCGATAGCTCACCCAAAGTGCAATCCCTCCATGAGCAAGAATATGCATTAAAAACTGGAAATGGTTGAGAGAAGGTGTTGCAATCGAAGAAACCATGAGCTTCCCTATACCTTACACCTGCAAATAAAACTCCATTAAATATCCATGAAATACCTGAGCGGCATCTCCAAGCACCAACTTGGATGGTAATCCTTCACCCTCGAAGTTGGCTAAGGCAAGAAAACTAGTCATCCACTAGCTCTCACAATTCACAAATGAACAAAATCTCTTCTCTTGGTTAATTCCTGTATGTTATAAACATCCTTATCCTTATAAGGTTACCTATCCATCCACAAACTCAATCCAATTCTAATTTGGGTGTGTGGTCAAGATATGCCATGTGTCCTCCCTTTCCTAGCCTTCCATCTTCCGCCAATTTGAGTAGGAACTCATTGAGCTTCCCCAACTTACTTGAGATCCCTATTGGATGCTCTATTTCGACCTGAAATGTAAAATATGTTAGATGTCAGCCCTCAGATCTGATATTTTTTATAGGTTTCATAGCATCTTCACCGTTGTTGTCATAGAGCTAGGGAATCTAGTCCAAGTGTCTCACTAGCTCCAAAATGCTTCTTCCTGTTCCATGGGAGTTACTCTTCCACTACAATTCGACCTTAATTGATTCATTCCAAGTATATTGACCTTCCAACTTATCCCAAGACCCTTGGGATTCTTATGGATTCAAAATGACAAGAGGAGGATGCCATGTGGCATAGAAAGTCTAGCTTGTGTGGGTTCCACATTCTCCATGTGTATTCATGATCAATTGTCACTTTGAATTTTCCTTGTATTTATTTATGTAGCTCCTTTATTAAATATTTATTCCATTCTAATGTTCAAACATCATTTATTCCCCCCCTTATTCCAAGTCCCAAAGCTTCCACCCCCAACCTAGGAAACTAGTAATTTTACTCCTTGGCAATTATTTGACCCTTAACATCAATTTGACAAACTCTCATGAATATGGAAAATGTGATTAGGCCATTGCGACCCAATGCAAAATTTAGGACATGGCAAGTAGGGTACATATTATCTTCGAATTGATATAGAAGTAGTAGTTGGCATGCATAATTGGGGTGCACACTTATTTAGATGAATTTATGCTCTTTTTCGAGAAAGTTGAACTCAAGTTTTCTCTTAGTGATCTATATAAATATAATCATAAATAACTTACACGAATTATAATATGTCCTTTAATTATACAACAATTAAGAGCAATGGCAATATATATTTTAGGATGGGAGATATTATTATTTTCCTTTATGAACATGGATATGAATCACCTAATTGTTATGTTAAATTTCAATTAGTATGTGTAATGCAGCTAAAATTAATAATAATTTATTATTAATTTATGCTGAAAATATTTTATTTATTATTTTAAATATTTTTGACAAAAAGTAAAAACTAAAACAATTGTAATGAATTATTCTTTATTAATAAAAGATACTAAAGGGGACAGAAATGGAATAGTTATTGAAGAGTGTTTGCTAACCCACAAGAGGAAATGGCATGTGGCTGAAACTACTGAGTGAGAAATCCAGGTGCATAAGGCATCTTCCCCAAAATTAGGTCACAACTCCTAGTTGAGTGCTAAAGAGAAAGAAGCACATAAATGACCAAGTCCTAGGAAAAATACTATATAATACTATGTCCATTAGCAACCAGGAGTCTAACATTGGAGAAGAATTGAATTTGATAATGTAAGAGATGGCACATTGAGTTGATTTCGCTCTCGTGGTTCAACGAACATGATCGGGGGTTCTGGGGCAAGTAACTTGGTTTCTTTATGAGTTGGTTGGGAGGAACGACTATTCCATTTATGTTTTCCCAGCAGTGGTGCCAAGTTCTTCCTTTATGTTTTTATTTACAGTAGGTTGTTTTATTTTAGACGTGGAATTGATTCTATATTCATTAAGTAGAAATGTTCTACTTAAGCTTATTGCACAATTATCTAACCTATTTCAATTTGATTTTGTATAAATCCTAAACCTGTTTATGTTTTAGTTATAGCTGTGAATGATAAATGGTATTTAGGAAAGTTTCTTAGATCGGGCATCCATACCCAAATTAGGGATTTCTTAGTGATTTCTATGTTGGAGAATCGAATTCTTTACTTAAATAAGTATATATCGTTGAATTATATATGTTCTTTTCCTATGTTGTAAATCTAGTTTAATTTTGATTTCAATAGTGAAAGTTAACCGGTTTAAATTCTAAATTACAGTAGTAAGAGTTTTAATATGTTTAAATAATAAACAATTTACAAACATGTCAAAATCAAGGAGAACTAAATAAACAAAACAAGATTAAATGATCTATGAACTATCAATTAGATATACAAGCATTACAATTTACAATCTAGAAACTACTAATTCTAGAATCGTATTCATCTAGAGTCGTAGAGTTATATATACAGTACATATCTTACATAAACAATCACCTACAGGATAATTATAACTAATATATAATTTATCTAACTAAATCCCTTACGGATCTAATGTTAATAGCTAATAACCAGATTCAAGGAAATCGTGTAAATCTACATTACAAAGTAAGAAAATCGTAGATGCAAGTATTTCATTTACGAAGACCGGTAGTAATCCCATCTACGATGGTCGCCGAGCATTAATGAATTATAGTAAGCATATCCAAACTAAATCACAAGAATGTATAATATCTCTTAAACTGTGATTTTCCATAATTAAACTACTCCACATAAATCACAAGACCTAATGGGTCATGTAAACATTAATAAGTTTAAATATTATGGTCGTAAGCCCATTTTAAATGGCTTCCATTGTTACAAAAAATAGTAACATAAGATATGCTTACAGTAGTTAACTGGTGCCATATAAACCACACAAAACCCTCATGCAGGTTAGTATTAATATTAATATTACTATCTCTACATACTCTCATTAACATAATTGAGTTTTTAATTGAAAATTGATATTATCAAAACATAGTCAAGGCCGTAAGACCATTGAAGGATGGACTCTAGTAAATAAATCCAAAGAATAATCGCAGAGTATTTTTGCAACAGAAACCCTAATGGCCGTTTCAATTATTTACACAGTAAACACAATGTATGCATATAGGGTGTGGTTGTAAGTCCATCTATGATGGCTTCCACCTTGGTTTAAAACCCATAAATAGACTTCAAATAACTGAGTGAGCGATGTGGTGGTAAGACTATTTGCGATGGCACCCATAGTATCACCAAACACTAAAAATAAAAACTTAATGCATTTAAACCCTATTCGAAGAAATGAGGCTATAAAATCCCTCTGTAAAACCAAGTGTAAACCCCATTGGGTGTTGAATGAAAACACACACAACACTTATCTTGTGCAAATCTGGAACTTTCCCTTCCTCTCGGCTTGTTAAATCTCATGCGTTAAATACCTACAACAAACTATATATATATATATATATATATATATATATATAAAAGAAACAATATGCTTTGGTATATTGAAATCAAATAGTATGAAAAACCACAGATAGGGTTTTGGTTTGTTACCTAAGGATTTATAAAATGAAGGCTTGGGAGGAGGTGACCTTGTCGGCTTCCTCGCCAACATTTCCAACCTACAAAACAAGGCATTAGGGAAGTTAAAACATTTTATTAAACCTTGTAAAAAAATTTGGAACTTAAAGTTAAACACAATTACCCTTACTTGGTGCGAGTTGCAAAGAGGACAGGGGTCAGCTCCTCCGAGAAGACCCTTATCCCTCCTTTTCTTGCACAAACCAACAATACAATTTAAGATACAAATAATCTTTAGAAATAATTTTTATTTTAAAGAAAACTTGTAGGAGTAAAACCATATTTATACTTGGTGAAGGAAGTGAAGAACTGAAGAAATTGGCTGAGCAAAGCAATGAGTTGCATGCGGGCATGGGCACCTTGAATAAGCAACGGGACACCTTGGAAAGAAACCATTACACCACCATCAATCACTAGCGGTGGTTACTAAAGAAAACCCAACATTTTTTGCCATTAAGAGAGTAGAGCTCAACTCTCTCCCTCTTACAGACCAAACAAACAATAATGAAGGATTCTGAAAAGATAATGCAAACATTAAACCCATGGAAAACCCTAACTACAAATCCTTACAAATGGACGACCAAGATGTAATCACGAGGCCAACATGGAGGCCTGGCTGCGCAGTCAACTCGCATCCAGGACATGCTTTTAAGGCAAGTCAATTCAAAGTACAATGCTTTTAAACCTCAGCTAGATCAATAATAAAATTTCAATTCATTGCTACGAACTTTGTAAACTATGCCATTAGCCATATATTTTATAACATTCACAACATTGCAACTTAAACCAACGAAGGGTCATATTATTTTAACATTGCAAAACTATGGTTTAGACTTATCCTTTTCCAAGTTTGAACCTTATACCTTTGGTCCCTTAGGACTAACTTCCTTTACATTTTATACTAGGCGCTTGGGCTATGGTGAGGCCCATGGCCTCTTAACCTTTGATTAAAACCTTATTACATTAAAGGGTGGGATCAAGACTATGGTATAGTCTCCCAACCTTTGGGGCTATTAAATCCCTAGTGAACATCATAAAAACGAAAGCAACGAAAGTGTAAAAAATCACCTTCGGGCATGGTTGAACGCAATGGATAAACTTCACCATTACTACAGCTGGAATAACTTGGCATAGTAAGCGAAATTATATCAGTAACTTATACTAATCAACACATGAGTAAAAATGCTTGTTAAGAGTTGTGTGATTAAATGCATGTACAATTTTTTTTTTTTACAAATTTTGAGCTATGTGACAGTATGAATATCCATGTTACCTCTGGAATATTTTGAAATCCAATTCATGTGTGGCCATTAGAAACACTCTAAGTCTCTTGGATTAAATGATGTCTCTTTATTTGTAGGCAAAGTTCCCATTTTGGATTTGTAATTCATCTCAAAAAAATTAAGCAATGACCAAGACCTCTCCTTATTTGAATTTTTCTTTTGTCTTTTTACCAAATGCTCACTTGTAGTTTCATCCCTCCACCATATTGTTCATGTTTGTTTTCCTCTTCTCATTGTGCATGGTGTTTTCCTTGTGCTTTGTTTAGTGTTTAGTATGCTTTCATTGTGGCTTATCTTGGTAGCCCCGTATTTTTAGTAGGTGTAAGGATGGTGGCACATTTATTCCATGCCACTTGACTAAAGTAGGAAACCCCAAATTCATTGGTCTCCTCGTTTCTTCCTTTTGCATGGACATGTTTACTAATTTGGGCTTGCAATTCATCTAAAAAAAGTAAAGTGGTGACCAACACCTCTCTTTATTTGACAATTTTTTTATATTTTTACCAAGCACTCCCTTTTGGATTTATTGCATCCATCTTATTGTTTTCCTTTGTCTTCCTCTTCTCATTATGCTCAATGTTTGTCATGTGTTTTGTTTAGTGTTTGGACTTCTTGGATTGTGTCTTATCTTAGCAACCAAATTTTTTTAGTAGGTGTAAGTATGGTGTCTCTTTTATTCCATGTCATTCATCTGAAGGATGTGGGAAACCCAAATTAATTTGATTACCTCATCTCTTCCTTGAGCATGGGTAGGTGCCAGTTTGGGTTTGAAAGTCATCTTAAAAAAGTTAAGTGGTGACCAAGTTCTCTCCTTATTTGAAAATTTTGTTTTCCTTTTAACAAATGCCATTTATGGTTTAATTGATTATGCCTTGTTGTTCACCTTCCCAAATTCATTTGGTTCCCTCACTTCTTCCTTGTGCATGGGTAGGCTTGCCAATTTAGGCTTGCAAGTCATCTTTAAAATTAAGTGGTGACCAAGTCCTCTCCTTATTTCACAATTTTGTTTTGTTTTTGACAAGAACCCCCTTATGGTTTCATCACCTCTTCCTTGTTGTTCACCATCAAAAATTCATTTGGTTCTCTCACTTCTTCCTTGTGCATGGTTAAGCTTTTTGATTCGGGCTTGCAAGTCATCTTACAAAATTTAAGTGGTGACCAAGTCCTCTCATTCTTTTACAATTTTGTTTTCCTTTTAACTTAACACCTTCTTATGGTTTCATTGCCTCTATCTTGTTATTCACCTTCATCTTCCTCTTATCATTTTACATTTTGTTTTCCTTATATTTTGTTTAGTGTGTGGTATTCTTTTTTTGTTGCTAAGTTATCTTAACAACACCATATTTTTGTTAGATGGAAACTCATTTATTCCATGCCATTCACCTCAAGGAATGAGAAACCCTATATTTGTTTGGTCTTCTTGTTTCTTTCTTGTGCATAGATAAGCTTTCCAATATGGGATTGCAAGTCATCTAAAGAAAGTTAAGTAGTGACCAAGACCTCTCCTTATTAGAAAATGTTGTTTTCTTTTTACCAAGTTCTCCATCATGGTTTTGTTGCCTTTTTCTTGTTGTTTAGATTTGTATTCATCTTCTCACTTTTCATAGTGGGTTGGTGCAAGCTAATGAGGGTCTCTTTTGATGTGTATTAGATGCAATAGAAAATTGAAAAAATATGCATATGCCAATTTACATGGATATTTTGAGATACTTGTACAAAATAAATCTTGCTTTGGGCACAAAAAAGATGAAATGTAGGAAATTGAATTGCATTTCCGAAAATATAATTTTTATCCATTGACAATGTTCATAGCTATCTCAAGTTTGAAATTTCCTAATAGTTACATTTTTTTTTGGCAAATGATAAGGTATATGTTGTTATGTCCATTATTACACTACAAGTTTGTAGCCATAAATTAATTGATGATAGAGAAACAACTAATATATAATCACATGATGCTCATAAAGACATCAATGCAAGAATTATATTACATGTGAATGTATATATTGCATGGCTAAAATGTTAACTTTTTGCACCATTTTTCCAATTATTTTTCTTGTTGAAATCTGGTTGGAATTGTTAAAATATACATTGTTTAAATTACATAATTAGGATCTCCAAAGGTTTTGGAGCAAATTGAATCTATTTATGTAGTAAAAAACTCAATTTTAACAATGAAAACTAACAACTTTTAAGATGATTCTGATTCATGACTAAATTCCCACAAAAGTGGCTTAACCATTAACTTACTCCCTTACACTACTATTTAAGAATACTTTTATAAGTATAGCTTGGTTTTACTTAGAAAAGATTATTTCAATTAATAAGTTAAAAATAAAAGCTTATAACTTTAATTTCTTTTCATTATTTTAATTCTGAGTTTTGTAATATACTTCATTATGTTAACTTTGAATATAAAACTCTAAATTTTAATCCATTAAAAAAATCTCATATAAATATATCTATATAAAAGACTTACACCATACATATAATATTATGACGAGAATAATTTAATCAAACTCAATTTGCAACTTGTAACAAAATGGTTCATTTGTTTTATTGGCTTCGTTCTTTGAATAGCCGTAGTCAAAGTCCATAATTTATGGAGAATGACCCGTACATCATGTTCGCGAAAAGATTTAAATATTATAATTTGTTTCATTCAAAGATTCGAAAAGATTTAAATATTATAATTTGTTTCATTCAAAGATTTGTATCTTTAATGAAAGATATAAATATCAAATTGACTTGTACATCAAATTGGCGAATAAGATTTATGTGGCAGACCCAACATACTGACTGCAATTTAATGAAATGTGAAGTTTACTCACCCTCTAATCCAAGTGGGAGACTTTTAGTGAAATGATTAACTTGACATTTTAATAGGAGTAAGCAAGCTGTGGAGCAATCCTCCTTCATTGGAGGGAGGAGGAGCAAAGTTAGGGTTGACTTTGCTCCTCCTCCTGATGGAGGGAGTTTTGCTCCACAGCTAGCTCACTCCATTTTAACCCATGTGGGACACTATAATGAGATAAATACGAAAGAAGAGAACCATTTGATTTCTGATCAGATCAGATCTGCATCCATACATTATTTTGTTATGGATATTGATTCTCTTCCTGCTCCACCAGAAAGCCGCCGCCCTCAGGTGTACTGCGTCACAGGAGGAGGAGGATATGTGGGCTCATGTCTTGTAAAGACTCTGCTGGAGAATGGGCACACAGTGCATGCAACTCTCAGAGATCCATCAAAGAATATTACATTCCTTCGCTCACTTCCAGGAGCCCAAGAGAGGCTTCATCTTTTCAGAGCAGATCTTTGCGAGGAAGGGAGCTTCGATTCTGCCATTCATGGCTGCCACGGCGTCTTTCATGTTGCTACTCCTATGGTGTTTGATGAATGCAACGAACCTGAGGTAAGTTTGTATATATTTGTCAATAGAGACCTAATTACTTGTATAGTCATTTAACTTGTGGTTGATAAACTTAAATATTACAAACTAATAGTTATCTATATATCATTTTTATAAACTTTTTTTAGCTCTTAGTTATTTCATCTATATATATCTTTATATCTATAAAATCAATCTTAACAGTACACTTTTTCATTTTCATATATAAATAGAAGGAGATAGTCCAAACTGCAGTCCAAGGAACTCTGAACGTTCTTAAATCATGTAAGAAAGCAGAAAGTGTCAAACGAGTGGTGTTCACCTCATCTTTGGCTGCAGCCTTTCCCCTTGACAAGTCTCTACTTGTTCTAGATGAATCTTGCTGGACTTCACTGGACATCATCAGGAAAACCAGTAGCCAGGGTCGGGTAAGCTCAATTTTATTCATAGGAAAGATTAATAATTAAAATTGTACTAGTGTAAAATGCATTCATGTTCTTTTGCAGTTCTACACGGAGTCAAAAACACTTGCAGAGAAAGCTGCGTTGCAATTTGGAAAGGAGAACCCGCCTCCTTCAGTGGTGAGCATTGTGCTGCCAGTAGTTGCAGGGCCTTCCATGACCAGCACAGCCCCCTTAAGTGTGAATGTGGCGTTGTCTTTGATAACAGGTATATGTTTGAATTAATGCTTTAGGGATTTTACAGCTTAAAGAAAGTAGTTTATATAGATATATTTGATTTTCTAAATTAATAAAATTGAAAATAATTTTTTTTATAATACAATTAATAAGATAAATGATAAAATGAATAAGAAATGGATAGAAATCATGAATAGAAAACAAAAATCGATAGAAAGCAAAAGGGTTTGAAAACGAAAGTCCACATAAAACAATTAATAGATAATCAATAATAACTTAAATAATACACTGATATTACAAATAACAATATATTTGTTTAGTATACTGTTTTCTTTTTAAAATGACAGTATATTTTCTTTTAATGATTATGTTTTTTTATTGTGATAGTTGATGATAGGAGTTAGCTTTCCACCTGATCATTTGTACCAATCTGACAACCAGCAATGTGTGAAAGCTCACGCGACCCAGGTTGGAAAAGGTAACTCCGTTGAGGATATATATTTTTTTCGGTATTCTGTGTTAAATGTTTTATTTATTTATTGTGAAACTTAATTATACTAATATTTTTAATATGTTGAAATTCTTAATATTAGAAGTCAACAAATTTTTGTTGATGTCAATATAAAAGTATATTTTACTTGTTAATGATTATTAGTTGATGATATGATATTTTTGTGGATTTATGTGTTTGTAGGTTTTTTTAACTTAATTATATTAATATTAATAAAGTCAACCTTTTTTGGTTAATGTGTTTATATAAAAGTATATTTATTTTTTAATAACTATTCTTTTTATGTTTGTGATAGTTGATCCATTGGGATATAAGAGAACTAAAAAGTCTCACTTTTTATGGGAATTTTGATAATTTTAATCAAAATTATTCAAGATTTTTTATGGAAAAATTTGTAACAAATTTGCACTTTTAGCAATAGTGATTGTCCATCTTAAACAAAATCCTGGATTTTAAAACTACCCTAATAGTTCAAATTGGAATGTGAGCACTAGAAATTGCAATTTCAACAAGATTCGGTTTACCATTCCAATGGGTTAGGTTTTTTTTAGGAGTTTTGGTTAGGACCTGTATTATTGTGGCAGTTAATGATATAATCTTTTGTGGAATTGTGTCTTTATAGGTTCAGTAAAATTCTTAGTATTATAAGTCAACAATTTTTGTTGATGTGGATATAAAAGTATATTTTATTTTTTAATTATATTTGTTCTTATTGTTGTGGTAGTTGACAATAATATTTTGTAAAATTGTGTGTTTATTAGTTCTAGATGCTCTATTATTTTGAAACTCAATTATTGTAGCATTAAAATTCTTAGTCCTACAAGTCAACATTTTTTTGTTGATGCTCTATTATTTTGAAACTCAATTATTGTAGCATTAAAATTCTTAGTCCTACAAGTCAACATTTTTTTTGTTGATGTGAATACATAGTGATTAGTTAAATTATGTATTATTTTTAAACTCAATTATTGTAACATTAAAATTCTTAGTACTACAAGTCAACATTTTTTGTTGATGTGAATATACAGTGATTAGTTAAAGTATGGATTCATGTGATTAAGATGTTAATAAAATATCCTTATATAACATGAACTTTACTTTGCATATTTGTGAGTTTGGGTAGTATGTCTTCTTTGCATAATTTTGTAGCTTTGCTGATTCTTAAAAGTTTATTGTTAGAGATAGAGATATATGCAATTTCTATTATTTGTATTTCATTATCTTATATTCCTCATTTCAACTGGATTTTCATCTTTAAAATTTGTGATGACAATTGAATTGGTTTTGAATGAACTTCTGTCCCTATTGTTTATTGTTGATCTTTAAGTGTAAACATCCTCCATTATTTTCTATTTGTCTTCTTTGTTTTTAGATTTCATATTCTTTCACTTCTTCTCTTTTAACTTTTGATTTGTTCAAACAACCTTTATACAAGTTCGTTCCTCAGATTAAAACTTTCTGCATTCAAATTTTTTAAGCTGTAACTTTCTTCATATATTTTTTTAAAATAATTTAAATTTCAACCCAAATTCCAAATTCCCAAAAGTTATATCAATTTGCCATGCAAAATATAAATTGCTTTTGCAATTGCATTCTTAGAAGTGGGTTCATTCCTAATCCTCCTCACAGATAAATAATTTGATGTCATAACATATACTCAAAAGTGGATCAAACCTTAGTTTCCATTTCAACTTTGATAGTTTCCGAGGAGATAAGTTTAAAGGAATATAATTTTAACAAATGTTATATATCTCCTTTTTAACTAAAATAATTAAAGATCAGCTGCTGAAATCCGCAGGCAATCAATTGTATGGATCATTACTGCAAGCCATGGGGAATTCTCCGCCGTTCATCCATGTTCAAGATGCCTGCAATGCTCATCTATTTCTAATGGAGCACCCAGCTGCTGAAGGACGTTATCTTTCCTGTGGACACGCCACTACTATTCCAGAGCTCGCACATCTCATCTCTGAACGCTATCCACAGTACACAATCAAAGCAAAGTCAGTAATGCCCTTTTCCCTGTGTGAGCAGATTATACAGCATTGCAAATAAAACTATGTGATCATATTACCAAGAAAATTAAGTTTTGTAATTTGTTAAATTCCCTTTGATGCAGCTTCGACGAGTCTGTTGCTGCTGCTCGTCGTTTCACCATTTCATCGAAGAAATTATCAGATTTGGGATTTAATTTTAAGTACAATATGGAGGAGATTATTGACAGCAGCGTCCAGTATTTTCAAAAATTGGGCATAC
>LPNX010385095.1:23259-42354 GCA_001517045.1 Pseudotsuga menziesii | reverse complement strand
CAATGGTTAGTACCAAGAACAGTTAACAAGGGGGAGATATGATGACAGGGGGAGTTGTAAAAAAGAAGAAAGATGAGAAATCCTATATCAAAATAGGTACAACAATGGTATAACATGTTATCCTTTGTCATTGTTATCAAAGGGGGAGAATGTTTATATGTTTCCATCAATGCCAAATGGGGAGATTGTTGAGAATATAGTTGTCATTGATGTCAAAGGAGTTCACAAATGACAAAGGAATAACAAATAGACATGGTAGCAGGATGAAATCAGTTAATCACAAAGGATCAATTACATGGATCATCATTGATGTCAAAGGAGTTCAGTAATGACAAAGGAATAACCAAGGATACGATGGTAGGACAAACTCAATGAAAGACAAAGGTAGTGATGACATGGCATGGATGATGATATGACATATGATGACATGGCATGGCATGGATGATGATATGGCATATATGGTGGCATGGCATGGCATAGTTGAGGATGTGGAATGAAGTTGAAATCATTGTTTCATTATGACACCATTTTGGAGAAATATAGAAAATTGGTGAAAATCAGGAAATCGACCAAGTATGGAATAAATAGTCAAAACTGGTGTAAGAGGGTCTAAGAGAATGCCCACCATAATTCATGGTTTGACTAAAATGCATGAACCATGGTACCCGGCTATAGCTTGTTATAGTGGCTATCTATTCATGGTCTCATTTTTCCTTCATCACTTCTGAGGAGAAAGTTCTAGGTCTTCCAAAATAGGGGTTTGTACCAGAGCAAGCAAAAATGGCTAAGTAGCCTCAGAAAGATGCACGCCCTAAATCATGGGTTAGAGTAAATTCCTGCAGCACATAGGGGTCTTGTATACTGGTGTTTTGTCTACCTGACCATGTTTTCATATTGTATTAGAAGAATATGAAGGAAACATTATGGACCTTCGAAAACAGTGTTTTAGGTAGATTGGAACAAATTAAGAAAATTGGTTAAGTCTTAAAAAGGAGATTGAGAAGCCATTTTGAAATGCCTTCCAGAGGCTATGTGTTTGACAGTAAGATTTAAAGGTGATATGGTATTTTTCAATGTTTAAATGGCTTTGTAGCCTTGCTCTTGGTTTTCCTTATGATGATAAGATAAGGAAAATATCAACCTGCCACAACCAAGGAAAATGTTAGTTTGCATGTTGAGATAAAAAATGGATAAGGGTTTAAAAAAAGTGGAGAGCGAAAGGAAGAATGCGGAAGATGAGAAATCAAGGTCTATAATAACATGGGTTTCCGCAACCCGAAGTCCGCTAGCGGAATGGGGAAGGTGGAGAATTGTGAAAAGACTTTGGGAAATGTCACAGTTCCACAACCCGAAGTTCGCCATCGGAATGTGGAAGGCGGAAAGAATAAGGAGGAAAGTGGAAGGTAGAGAATCATGAAAAGACTTTGGTAAATGTCACAGTTCCGCAACTCAAATTCTGTCAGCAGAATGCAGCAGGCGGAAAGTGGAAGGCAGAGAATCGCAAAAATACTTTGGGAAATGTCACCGTTCCGCAACCCAAAGTCCGCCAACAGAATGCAAAAGGAAGAGAATCACGAAAAGACTTTGGGAGATGTCACATTTATGCTACCCAAAATCTGGAAGATAAACGATCCGAAAAACATTCGAATGGGATCGACGATGCAGAAATATTGGTGAAGAAAGAGGAAATCTCGAAATGACATCTTGAAAAAATCAAAACCCGAAATCCGCAATCCGGAAGATCGACAGTCAGTATAGCACTCGAATGAGATTGATGGTGTAGAAATATTGGTGCGGAAATAAAAAATCACGAAATGACACGTTAAAAAGGTCAGAAACCTGCAATCCACAATCCAGAATATCGACAATCAGGATAGCACTCGAATGAGATCGACGGTGCAGAAAGATTGGTTTGGAAAGTGGAAATCGTGGAATGATATTTGGAAAAATTCACATATCCGATATCTAATTTCAATCTGAGATCGACGGTCATGGGGAGCTTGAAGGAGATCAATGGTGTAGAACAGTTGATGTGGAAAGATAATTGCAGAAAGACATTTTGAGAAATATCGTAGTTCGGCAATCCGCATATTGCATTCTAACATTAGATCTATGGTCAGGAAAAATCCCAATATAAAATCAACAGCTCATAATGGTTGCGAAAATGAATATTGCGGAAGGTCACATCTGGAAGATTAAATAGTAAATCGATTAACAGGGAATTTTTTTAGTTGTTTTGAAGAATCACGGTGGAGTTGGATGACTCAATGACTCAGTGTTAGAATGAGCAATTGAGTTCTATTGAAGAGGTGCGATCGAAGAATGAAATGGCGCAATGGTGAAGAGATGCATCCACAAAAAACGTGAAGGTATTTATACACAGAGGTATCAGTGAGAGAAATTGTCTCCGTGGTCTAGATCATAGAAGAAGAAGTAGAGACGAGTGAGTAATGACAGAGATTGAAGGGTAAAATAAATCTGAAGGATTACTAATTTAAACATATCAGGGTGGTAGGGTGGCGTTAAGGAAGGAAACGGGCCTGCAGGGGGTTCTAGTCTCCTTCCAGCAGAAGATGGTAAATAGGGTGTAGTAGAATCCTGTCAATTGCAGTTGACAAAACAAGAGGTTGTAGCCTCCTTCTAGCAAGAAGCTGGTAAATAGGGTGTAGTAGCATCCTCTCATTTGTATCTAACAAAATAGGGGGTTGAAGCTTCCTTCGAGTAGTTGCTGGTAAATAGGGTGTAATACCATCCTTGTCTATAGAAGCAGGAAAAACTATTTGTAAATAAAAATTTTGTAGTAATAGGAAGTATTGGTGGTTTACCTAATTGGGGTTCCACAATAAAAATATGTGTTTTGAGTATCTTGTTGATTATATGTTTTGATTAAATTTAATAAGTGGTTAAAATGGTAAAAAATTAACAATACCGGTTCACCCTGCCCCCTCTCAATATTGACCAATATTCCAACAGCACGGTCGACTACTCAAGTTGAGTACATTGAAGCTACTCATGCATGTAAGAATATGTTTTGGTTGCATAGGTTGGTTTTTCTCAACATTTTAGGTTGGATTGTGACAATAATAGTGCAATATTCCTAGCAAATAACCAAACATATAATTCAAAGAAAAAATATATTGATGTGCAGTACCATTTTGTGAAAGAAATGGTGGAGAACCAGAAGGTGTTATTGAACAAGGTAGACACTGTGAAGAATGTTGCAGAATCATTGACCAATTTGGTGAGTACCTAGAAATTTTCTTGGTGTACGGACTCTTAATGGGCCTGTCAATCCACTTTAAGTGAACTAAAGTTATGAAATATCCTATTTATGAAAAAATACAAGTCGGAGAATGTTGTGAATGTTGTGAATGTTATATTATTTGCATGATATTGATGGTTTAAGTTGATAGTTGACAAATATAATTCAATTGGAGTCGGAAGTTAGCATATGATGGAAGTTTGGTAAACTATCCAACTATGGTAATTTTTTGGATGAAGACAAATGAATCCTCGACGCAAAGTTGAGGGAATTACCAAACTCTCAACAAGTGATCTACCAAGGTTGACCCAGTTAAGTCAACTATAACAGAATAACTAAAAGTGGTTAGGAATATATGGATTTCCATTAATGCGCAGTTGGTTGTATTGCATCTATAAATAATATGTAACGATGATGCAAACAAAAAGATGTATTAAAGTGTGATTTTAAATCTAGTAAATCACAGTTGTAAACAATGGTTAAAAGTGTTGATGAATATATGAGTGGTAAGCTCACTGGTTTTCTGGCTTTCCCCTATTACAGGGGTTTCTAAGGTAATTTTTGTGTATTAAGTGGATGTGTTGTTTGCCATTTCTTTATGGTTAATTTCATTTAACTATATAAATTATATGCATAACCATTATAAGTAGGTATCATAACCCAACATTCAATCAAAAAAAATTGTGGTTCTAGAATTATTGGATCTAGTTCAAGTTCAAAACCATCTACATTTCAACTAAATCCTCAAAAATTCCAGCTTGATTAGGCATTGTCAAACACTTGTGCACAATATTCAAACCAATGTTTGTGCATTGGTTTTATCATTTGTTGCACTGATTTCAATATATTACTTCCATGCATTGGTTTCAATGTCCTTACATAATATGAAAATGGATTATCTAAAATAGCCTAAATCTATTTAAATGTTTGTTGCATTTATTTAAGACATTAAATTCATACATTGATACCAATAGGCACACCATCTTATTGATAAACCTTTATATGCATTCGACAGTCTTGCAAAAGAATTATGGAACTCATTAATATTGAGATTGGAGAAAGCTACTATTAATGTTGGGAAGCAAGAGAGGAAGGGTATGACATTTACTGTAATATATTGAGTTAAATGTTTGGATGGTCTCAGATTTAGACCTCTTTTTTCATATGATTGATATCAAAAGATGGAAAATCTAGTAGGTATCACTATATGAAAGTTGAAGAAGATATATTGAGATTGATCAATCTATCCAATAATATAATGCATAGGAAACCAATGGTTACATTAATTTCAACCATCATATAAAGCAAAATAATGGGGTGCATTGATTTCAATGATGAACATTGAAAAATGATTTAGATAAATCAAGTAGTTGCATTGATTTCAATAATCAAATAATGAAAAAATGCGTTGTAATAATTTCATAGATGATACAATGAAAAGTGATTTAGAGTAATCAATTAATTAACAAAAACTACTATATAACTTTCATTTTAACTTCAAAATGAAATTGATAGGTGAGAGAATGTGAGGCTCATCCTTAGTAGCCCATCAATGGACCTCAATGTAAAACCAACCTCAATCTATTGAATTTATCATCTCTTTGCAAAATGTGAAATTTTGATTCCACATAATACTATTCATAATAGACAATACAATGTAGAAAATTATCATCATTGAAATGGATTCAACAATAACAAATCACAAGCATCAAAATGCATATAAATCATGATGATCATATAAGTTCTAATGCATCCACCCACAACTGGAACTAGCATAGTTCCATCTAAAATCTGCATATGCCATGCACCAAGAAGGACTAAATCCATTGATGTACAAACCCTTCATCCACTTTTACACACTAAAAAAAGGATTGCAACTTGAGGGTTTTGATCGCTCCCAGTGCTTGGTAGATTCGGATTTTAGATGGATCTATAATGGTATATTTATAAGTGCATCATATATCATCAACAATGTGGTTTCTAATTTTTTGAAGATTAATGGTTCAAAAGGAAAGTTTATTTTTAGTTTGGAGTATAAGTCCATTTTTGTTAAAGTTGCACTATTATAAAATATGTTGAATTTAGTAAACCGACATAGATCTATTGCGGAAAGGGATACAATATTTTGAGGTTCAAACATTACTTTAAATTTTTCACTTTAAAAAGAGTTTGCACATCCCCTTTAAGTGAATTAAAGTTATGAAATCTCCCATTAATTAAAAAAATACAACAAGTGGGAGAATGTTGGGAATGGTATATTATTTGCATGATATTGATAGTTGAATTTAACAGTTGACAAATATAAGTCAATTGGAGTCAAAAGTTAGCATATGATGGAAGTTTGGTAAACTATCCAACTATAATAGTTTTTTGGACGAAAACAAATGACTAGCCAATTGGAAGTCAACGGAATGACCAAAATATCAACAAGTGATTGACCAAGTTTGACCGAGTCAACTCAACTATAACAGAATAACTAAAAGTGTTT
This sequence comes from Pseudotsuga menziesii, assembly GCA_001517045.1. Taxonomy (NCBI): domain Eukaryota; kingdom Viridiplantae; phylum Streptophyta; class Pinopsida; order Pinales; family Pinaceae; genus Pseudotsuga; species Pseudotsuga menziesii. The sequence goes on along the minus strand of LPNX010385095.1, from coordinate 36,604 downwards.
AGAAATATATGGAATTTCATTAATGAGTAGTTGGTTGTATTATATCTATATATAATATGTAACGTCTATGAAACCGAGAGATGTAATAAAGTGTGATTTTCAATCTAGTAAATCATAGTTGTAAACACTGGTTAAAAGACTTTTTGATGAATAGATGAGTAGTAAGTTCACTAGTTTGCTCACTTTCCCCTAGTAGAGGGGTTTCTAGGGTAATTTTTGTGTATTGTGTGGATGTGTTGTGTTCCATTGCTTTATGTATAATTGCATTTAACTATATGAATCATATCCATAGCCACTATAAATAGGTATATTAACCCAACATTGTTCAAAAAAAAATTGTGGTTGTAGAATTATTGGATCTAGTTCAAGTTCAAAACCATCTACATTTCATCCAAATCCTCAAAAAGTATATCTTGATTAGGCATTTTCAAACACCTAGTGCACAATATTCAAACCAATGTTTGTGCATTGGTTTCATTGTTTGTTGCATTGATTTCAATATATTACTTCCATGCATTGGTTTCAATGTCCTTACATAATATGAAAATGGATTAGCTAAAATAGAATAAATTTAATTCAATGGTTGTTGTGTTTATTTTAAGACAGTAACTTCATACAATAATATCAATAGGCGTGCCATGTTATTGATAAACCTTTATATCCATTCGACAGTCTTGCAAAGGAATTATCTAACTTGTTAATATTGAGATTGGAGAAAGTTACTATTAATATTGGGAAGCAAGAGAGGAAGGGTATGACATTTATTGTAATATATTGAGTTGAAGGTTTGGATAGGCTCAGATTTCAATCTCTTTTTTCATATGATTGATATCAAAAGATGGAAAATCTAGGAGGTATCACTATATGAAAGTTGAAGAAAATATATCGAGATTGATCAATATATCCAATAATATAATGCATAGGAAACCAATGGTTGAATTGATTTCAACAATTATATAATGCATAATAATGAGGTGCATTGATTTCAATCATGATACGGTGAAATATGATCTAGAGAAATCAAGTAGTTTCATTGATTTCGATAATGAAATAATAAAAAAAAAAATAGGTTGCAATCATCTCATCGACGATACAATGAAAAGTGATCTAGAATAATCAATTAGTTAACAAAAACTACTATATAAATTTCATTTTAACTTCATAATGAAGTTGATAGGTTGAAGAATATGAGGGTCATCCTTAGTAGCCCATAAGAGAACCTCAATGTCAAACCAACCTCAATCTATTGACTTTATCATCTCTTTGAAAAATGTGAAACTTTGATTCCACATAATACTATTGATAATAGGCTATAGCAGTGTAGAAAATTATCATCCTTGGAATGACTTCAACAATAGAAAATCACAAGCCTATTTCAAAATACATATAAATCATGATGTTCATATAATTTCTAATGCATCCACCCACAAATGGAACCACCATAGTTCCAACTAAAATTCAGATATATCATGCACCGAGAGGGATTAAATCCATAGAGGTGCAAACCCTTCATCCACTTTTACACACTAAAAGAAGGTTTGCACCTTGATGGTTTTAATCCCTCTGAGTGATTGTAGATCCATAGTTTAGATGGATCTATGATGGTATATTTATAAGTGCATCGTATACTATCAACAATGTGGTTTTTAATTTTGTGAAAATTAATGGTTCAAAAGGAAAGTGTATTTTTAGTTTCAAGTATACGTCAATTTTTGTTGAACTTGCACTATTATAAATTATATTGAATTTAGTAAAACATCATAGATCTATTGTGGAAAATGATCAAATATTTTGAGTTTCAAACATTTCCTCAAACTTCTCACTTTAAAAAGAGTTTGCACTTCAAGGGATTTGATCATTTTTATACTTGAGTTAAAATGGATATAGTTGAGTACTAAGTTTATATTCTCATCATAACTAAAATTCACATCTGAAATTTGTTACACGTCAAATGACAAAGTAGTTTTAAATCCTTTTACACTACTAATAAATGCAATGTGACTAAATGATACGAAAATAACCTCATGTACCAAAGGGTTGTTGATTTCATATCTACTAGCTCTTTGCAAGGAATTGTTTTTATGAATTGATATCTAACTTTGAGATTTGAAAGGATTTTTTTTTTAATAAATTGATATCTAACTTTGAGATTTGAAAGAATATTTGTTTCATCATGTAGATCGCACCTATAATAATCATCCTAGGAAACTGATTGTAATGGATTTATGCATTAAAAAAACATGATGTAGTGTGAGATACCCTCTAAACACTATAAACAAGGCACATAGCTGATTCCTTTTTACTACACGAAGAAATTGTAAGAAGAAGAGTAATTCAAGTGTATTTGTGTAAGACTACATAAAAAAAAGTGCACATTTATTATAATATAATTTTATAAAGAGGATTGATATATGGACACAAAAGTGTGATACTGCATATTAACGTAGGGACACCCTAATATATCAAGTGAAATATATTACCATTAATACATCAATAACACAACACACACAACCATTGGACATGGAGAAAAACTATTTTATAATCTGAGAAATATTGATTCATATGCAGAAAAGATTGCATTTTAAGGAGTTAAGTGAAATCTATTACCATTAATACACCATGACATAGTACAACAATAAATGTAATGAATGGGTAATGAATCATACCATAATAAGATTTTGAGTATCTTTATCCATATGTAGAAATAAACTAAGCTAATAATATGTAAATACCAAAAATACCCCCTCTCCCTGCTGGAAAAGGGTGTGATATATATTTACCAAATCCTATACTCTTATTCAAATTTCCCTTCCAACTTCTTAACTCTAGCATTTTGCATTCATGGTTATTGGACTTCTAATTATATTTTCATAATTAATTTTACAGAAAGAGGATTAAAGTTTATATAAGAATATGTTAATTATGCACCTTCAATGTATCATTTATTTGGACAAGCCTTGTGGGAGTATCATTTACTTGGAATATAATTTTTAAGTGTTGTAAGTTGTTGAAAAGTTGTTTGGGAAGGTCTTATGTGACCATTATATTGGCATGTTGTCCAAGTAGGATTTCCCAAATTAGACCAATGAATTCAAATTTTGCATTTCCTCTTACTAAGAAAAACCTTAGTTCACCAAATTAATGAATAAAACACATTTTGAGCCATGGAACCTTGGGTCGATGGGTGCCCTAGCTCTATTTGATTCCTGGGAATCCAATGCATTCAATGGTTTGTTGATCCGAGCCACAATTTTCATTTTATGTAGAATTTCAAGTTGTCTCCCAAACTCATTAAGGGACCCTTGGTTATCTTTTTGTCGAGGCATAAAAACCTAATAGAGTAGCAGTTTTGAGTGTCATGAGTTTTTGCAATCTTTTTTGGGAGATACATATGTGACCATGTTATATGCATTATCTATGGTTAGGATTTCCCATAATGGATCCATAAATACAAAATTTGCATTTCCTCTTATTGAGCAAAACCCTAGTTCTTCAAATCGAAGAATAAAACATGTTATGATCCATGAAATCTTGGGGTGAGGGGCACATAGATATATTTGGCTATCATAAATCCAATAGAGTTGGTGTTTTGATTCATCCAAGTCATGGTATTCATTTTATGTTGAGTTGCAAGATTCCTCCCAAACTCATTTAATAACCCTTGGTTATTTTTTTGTTGGGGCATAAAAACCTAAAGGAGTAGCATTTTCAATTGTTGTAGGCATGTAAGTTGTTACAAGTTTGTTTGGGAAAATGAAATGTTACCATGCTATCTACAATATTGTTCGTCTCATGTCTGAGGCTCCCATGGAAGAGTTGAATGACCATTCCTTCATTGTTCCTAAAAAATCCTATGAACCCAGGTGACATTGGATTTACCTTGGAGGCACCATCAAAATTCAACTTGAAGTGGCATCTTGGAGGAGGGAGCTAGGTATTTAGATTCATAGGGAGAATTTCTTTCATCTTGATATTTTTCCATCCCTGGGGGGAACAGTCCATACCCCAACCACTTAATATCCTTTTGTCTCGGTCATCCATCTCCCGGTCCTTTTCATTCCATTGGGTAATTTTGATGGTCTCCTGAATGTATTTGACATTTTGGTTCTAGATCAATTGAGTTGGGTTTCTCCATCCTTCAAAAACTCACCCATTTCTTTCCTTCCAAACTTCCCAAATCAAAGTTCCGAGTAACATTAGCCAAATTTTACGAATGACCAGTTTTTTGAAAGTTTCCTTGTCCCAAGTTTCTATCGTTTGGTGGGGTTGACATCTCACTCGATTTGTTATACAAAAAATTACAGCACGAGGGTCCAATAGGGAAGAGACCAAAGGTCATGAGTCTCGGAGGTGATCCATATTTTCCTCCTTATGCTCACATAGGGCACACCAGAATAGGCCATGCATGCCTCTTTTCATTAAATTCTCACTTGTCAGGATTCGTTTGTGAGTGACCAACCAGATAACGATGGCAATTTTGGGCCAAGGATAAAAATTCCAAATATTATTCCAAGCATCACTGTGCAAGGTCTCCCCCTGGTTGAAAGTGAGTTTATAGGCCTCCTTAGTGTTATAGAATCTGTTAGTTAGATATCCCCATCTCAAATTATCGGGTCCTTCTTAGATACGAATGCACCGTTCCTGGAGTGCGTTCATAATCCTTTGGGTGTCTTCAACTGGGAATCTTTGATTCCACCATTCATAGAAATTTTCATTGTTTTGTGCTTCTCTCCAAATTTGTTGGATTTTAGTTAGTCCCATTTCCTTAGCTCCGATTCAACTGGCTTAGACATCAATTTGTGAAATAATCTTTGGCATCTGTTGCCATGAGTCATCCCAAAAATTGGCATCTTGTCCCCCCCTTATCTCCCAAAAACTATGATCTTGGATAATCCCTCTATGAATATTATCATAATTCCATATATGCGACCCATGTTTTCCTTCATTAAACCATATACGATCTTGTTTTGGATTTTCTTGTGCATACTTGCTATGCCATAATTTTTCCTAGGGCTCATCCTTATGTGACACCCATTGCCACCAAATATTTGCTCCTAGAACTTGACTATTTTTCTCCATGCCTCGCAATCCTATACCTCCATGGTCTTTTCTTTTACACGTTGTATCCCAGCTTACCAAAGCCCAACCATGACTACCATGATTGCCTTCCCATAAGAAATTTATCTGAATTTCCCTAACCTGTTTGAGAACCAATTTTGGTGCCGACAAGGTGTAAAAGAGGTATATGGGCATGGCTTGGAGGACAATTTTTACTAACACAACTCTACTAGCCATATTGTGAGGTCTGAAAGCCCAATTTTCCAATTTCCTTCTCATTCGATCTAGTAAATCCTCCCAGGAGACTTTACTGATCATAGCTTCAACAAGTGGAGCACAAAGATATTTGGATGGAAGGGAGCTTCCTTGAAATCCCAGGATATGTAGAATGTTCTGCTAGTGGATCCTTGGCATGTTACAAAAGAAGACTCAAGACTTTGAATTATTTACCTTTATATCAGAGGCCTTAGAAAAAGTGTTCATGCATTTCTTCAGAACCCATGCTTCCTGCACTGATGAGTTTCCCATGAGCATTGTGTCATCCATAAGTTGCTGGCGGGATATGACTTCAGAACCAGTGTGGAGATTCAACCCCTTGAGCTCTCTCTTTTAAACCTTGGCTTTGATAACTCTGCTCAATCCTTCTACCATGAGGATAAATATAAAAGGAGAAAGAGGATCCCCTTGTTTGATGCCTCTTGAAGCTTGGAACGTTTTGGTTGGGGATCCATTTAGTAAAATAGAAAAGAAAGATGTATAAGTAATATTCATTATCTACCAGACCCATTCCTGGTGGAAAATATAGGCCTCAAGCATTTCTTTCATAAATTTCCAACTTAACTTGTCATACGCTTTTGAGATATCCAATTTCAACCACATACCTTGTTTTTTTAATCTTTCAGAGAATGGATGACCTCATGAACTAAAATAATTATGTCTAGAATATGCCTTCCTTCCACGAACCCTCATTGTTCATTGGATACTAAATCCAATAGGATAGGATTTAACCTATTGGCCACCACCTTTGTTATTATTTTGTAAATGACATTACACATGGATATAGGTCTAAACTTACATGGAGATTCATCCTGGCTCCTTAGGGATGAGAGTTAGAAAGGTAGAGTTGAAAGCTCTTATGAATCCCTTATATTTTATGGAGTCTTGTACTATTTTCCAAACTTAGTCCTTGATCAAATCCAAAAAATAGTGAAAGAAGTTAGTTGTGAAACCAGTAGGTCCTGGGACTTTCCCATCCGACAATTGGCTAACAACCTCCTCCACTTCCTGGAGTTCCACCGGCTTCAATAAGACCTCATTTTGGTTTGTTGAGACCTACCTTGTGATATGTCTAATTATCTTCCTAATTTCTTCGATTCTATCCAAACGATCTTCCTTCATGATGGTTCCAAAGGATTGAACTAGCTCAGTTTCCATGTCTTCCCTCATTTCAATATTCTACCCATTATCTGTTTTTAACCTCCATAGTTTTATCCTCTTGAGGTTCTGGACAAATTTGTGGTGAAAGAATTTTGTATTTCACTCTCCTTCCAGCAACCATTGGTTCCTATATTTTTTTTTCCAATAGAGTTCCTCCTGAAATTCTTGAGAATTCAGATGGTCCAAGATGGCTTGTTCTCTATATTCCAGATCGTCAGTGTACCCATTGTCAATTTCCGTCCATTGGAGCTCCTCTAATTTTTCATTGAGAATCTTCTTTTCTTGGAATATGTCCCCTAATTGTTCCTTATTCCACATGTGAATATTTTCTTTTAATTTCCTCATTTTTTGTTGGAATTGGTACATTAGAGTTCCCCTGATAGGTTCCATATCCTCCCACCATTTCTCGACCAATTCCTTGAAATTCTTGTGTTCAAACCAAAATTGTTCAAATAAAAAAGGGTTCCTTATGGGTGCCCCCCCCTCTTCCCATACCAAGCTAACTGGCCAATGATCAAATCCAACAGAGTGAAGGGCCTTGGTTTTTGTCTCCTTGTCTCCATCAATCATTGCCTTAGATAGGATGAATCAATATAACCAAAAAGCCACATGATGTTCCCATCTTCTCCTATTATTCCATGTATATCATATGTTCCCCATCTCTATGTCAACAAACTGTCTCCTATGTATCATATATTTAAAGGAGATATTGGGCACTTCCAAAGATCTTCTTCCTCCCTTCTTTTCCTACAGGGAAGTAATCAAATTGAAATCACCTCTCACAATCTAGAAGTGGCTTTCTATTTCCCGTGCTTCCTTTTCTAGGAGAGATACAAAGGCGGGTTTTTGAGCTATATTTCTTGGCCCATAAAAAATGGTGAGATTCCCTCTTACCTCAGAGTTACATACCTGAGAGTCTACACAGATAAAGAAGCGATTTTTCCTAAAATTATTGACGTTGAGGTTATCAAGATGCCATAGAATAACAAGTCCGCTAACCGTTCCTCTTGCATCAGTAGTTATCCCTATAATTTCACGCCATATTTTACTACTAATTGCTTTCATATTGTCTAAACTGCATTTTGTTTCCTACAGAAATAAGACATTAGGTTTCTCCTTCCTTAACTTATTCCATAGTGTCTTCACTTTCTTAGGATTGTTGATCCCTCATATATTCCAGGATATTATATTCATTGGGCGTTTATGCTTACCTCTGTAAAGGATTCTTTTATCGTCGTATTTTGTCCCCACTCTATCATCCTTGTGTCAATATCTATTATTCTCTTCCTGTTTGTCTTTCTACTGCGTTTTCCCCCCTCCTCGGGTTGTTTTCATTTGTTACCCTTCATAGGATCCTTACTAATTCTTGAATGAGGGGAAGCCTTAGTTTTCAAGATTGCATGTTTTATGAGTTCTAGTTGTCTCCTGGATATGTACCCTTGTCCTTTCTTACTACATTCTTTCTATATTTCGTCCAGATCTAGTTCACCTAGATCCATATCCTCCGCTTCTTCCAGTGGATCTTCCTCCATGTTCTCCATTAGCTATTTCGTCTTCATTATTTCTAATTTAGATGAGGTTTTAGAACTCTCCTTGATCTTAGGCTTATGGTTATCCCTTATGAGCTCCTCCTCCTTGGAATCCAATGTGCTCAAGGTCTCAAATCGGTTCCTTGAGCACTTGTTTTTCTCAGTATTTTGCTTCGATTGAGGCGGATTGGTGGGTTTTTTTTCTTATCTTTTACGGTGCTGGACTTGGGTAAACTCCTCATAGTTGTTAGAATAATCAACCCATAGTATTTACCCACTTAGACATTATTTCATTTATTTTGTCTTATTTGCCTAGTCCATGAGTCCCACCATGTGCAAGTTGCTAATTGCCTATCCATAGAGGTCAAAATTGCCATTATTGACTCATGGAGTGCTTGGGAAATCCTTAGGAATCAAATCTCCTTTATTCCTGGCCTCCTAGGCGCCCATCTGCTTTTTCAGTGTTTTAAGGCACATAGGAAAGCAAGACTAGGTGAGGTGAATCTGCTTTGTTGCCTCTTCCTCCTCCACTCTTTCCTCCATTGAAAAGCATGTATGAGCTGCCATTTGAACACTCTTTAGCTTGCCCATGCGCCCTTGCTAATTCGTGGGGTCCTTGATAGATTTGGGATCAGCTTTTTACACCTATGGGGGATTTGCCTATTTTGGGTAAGCCTGCTTTATGCTAGATTTGGATGCTTCCTTATGCATTCAATTTGCTCATGTATTCTATATATTCAGTAGCCTATGTTATTACAGGGTTGGCTATTGTACACTCAGTTAATATAATTTTGTGTTACAGCTCCATATTCAGTCTCCATTGTTGATAATTTTGCATGATCAATTGTTAATTGTTGTGGGTGAAATTAATCTACTGCAGGCCTGAATTTCTACAATAGTCCTTCTCTTTTTCATTTTCCTTCCTTTCCTGGGTGGGTATAACCTCATATTTTAGGGTTGGGAATTCCCTGCTAAGGTGTCCAAACTCATGGCACTGCTTGCATCAGAATGGGAGTTGCTCATAGTCGAGAGGCTGGACCCAGTCCTCATCTTCCGAAGTTAGATTGACTTCCTTTGAGAGTTCTTGCGATAGATTCACACAGACACATATCCGAGCATTAGTGGTATATATTTGGACTTTCTTTTTCTATTCAGACACCTTCACAAATTTCCCTAGGGCATTCCCAATGGCCTCCAGGATTTATAGTTCCCAATACTAACAGGGGAGTGAATAGAGTCTGATCCAAATGAGATAAATACTTAGATCTTCCATATCAGGGTTGAACCTCTCATTCCAAGGCCCAAGGAATAAACCAGCTGAATAAAATAAATATGCCCCCCCCATCAAGATCCGATCCCGATCCTCTTGGTTGAAGAAAATGATATTGAAAACTCCCTTCTCTCCCAATTGTAGGTCATAGTGCCCCTTCAGGTTCCATGTTACCTTAATCCATCTAGCACGATCCTTCTCTTTTGGCCAAATACCAATGAAATTCTCGATTAGGGATCTTTCCTTCCATTGTTCCACCCAATCTCTTAGTTTCTCAGACGTGATCTACAGAGATGGGTTTTCTACAAATCGTGGTAAGCAACCTCCCCTTGTCTTTTTTCTTTCTGTTTCTTTCATCCCTTCCCTGGATAACTCTGGATCCAGTTGTTTTGTGGCATTACCTTGATTATTTCCCAGATGGGACCATGAAAGGGAGGGGTTTCTACCCCTCCAAATGGCGCCATCCCCCCATGACCAAGATTGTTGGCCTCGGATCTGCCTTGGTGGCTACTTGAGCTAGGTCAGATCCTCTACGAGCGCTATTGGCCAAGACCTGATCGGCTTCCTTTCTGTCGCCAAACCCCTAGGCGACCTTCTTCCCAAACAAAAGTTCACATATATTCACATTTTATTATGTTGGAAGCGATGTTTTATTTTTTCTTTTTAATGAGCCAAGACTTGCTTTCTTAATTGAAGTAAGGCGTATTAATTTATACAGAAGTAGGTACGTATTTAAAGACAGGGGTGCAACATAGGTATATTGAAAGCCATGCATAACTAACTCATTGCTACTAAAGTCAATATAATATAGGTGTAACATTGCATATTGAAGTCATTCCATTCATTAATTATTAATGCTTCAAAGCAATACTTCGTACATTGATGATCTCCCTCTTCCTTTCTATGAACCTTTAGGCATGTGGGTGCATTTATGTTAAAATTGAAGTGTTGTTCAATGGAAATGATTGGATGCATTGATGTTAAAATTGTTTTGCTACTAAAGTCAATATAATATAAGCGTAACATTGCATTTTGAAGTAATCCCATTCATTAATTATTTTTACTTGATTGACAATAAAAATTCTCCAAAAATATTGAGAGAAGAGGAGCACAAGTTTCCTATATGAAATCTACTAAATTGTTGCATATTAAAAAATGTGGAAATAATTGTTAATAAGTTGAAGAAGGAAAATCATTTAAAGATTTATGTGGGATTGGCCTGGAATTTGACGTCGTGTAGGACGTATTTAGAAATTTTTAACGTATTTGACACGTAATATTAATTGCCACACGTCATTTTCTATGTTTATCAAAAAATGAAAATCGTCATTTAGACGTCCAATCCTATACATCACCTGTCATAATTGCTAGTACTGGGCGCATCAATAAACTTAGGGATACCCTCATGACAAGTTGCAGTCTCTTGCTTCTCCTGTAATGTATTACAACAGAGAATGTTTACATTTAAGACGCGAATATTTAATAAGTGAAAGTTAACAGTCACGGGAAAAACCACAGAGTACTCAACCCCGGGAAAAAAAAAATTCGATCATGTGAAAGTTAAGTAAGTTTTGCATTATTTGTGCCCGAAGAAATATGAAGGACAACCCTGCTTCGGGATTTATTCTCCTTGAATTTCAATATCAATAAGGGACATATAACAAAAAAACAAAACCAACAACAACGAAAACAAGATTGTTTCATATAAAACTATGCCTGCGGTCTACACGGGAATAAATCTTGCTTTGAGAAGGAAATCAATTATACCAAGCATGTCAATTGGCACTGCAGCCGTAGTTTAAGTGAAAATTGATTTTCTTCTAGGTTAATGCCACATCGAATGGGCCATGGCACTCTGCAGGTTTGACATTCGAGGATTAAGATACTACCATAGGTTTAATGAAATTAATGCTTTGGGCTTTGGTAGTTCGGTTTAGTAGCTGCAGTCTGTAGGCTTGGGTTTTTTAGGCCTGAGTGGTGGGACTAGTTTGAGGCCCGAGTTTGAGTGGCAGGACTGGTAATTGCTCCCCCTTCAAGTAATATCAGATACACCATTTGCTCTATTTGCTGTAGATAACACTACACATGCTTAATGTACTGATTCACCTAGTAATCTCTCTCTACCGTAATTCTAGGATCCATTTGCTTGATTTCATTGAGTGCCCACTTGAATTAATGTGTACAATCACTTGACTCTAGAGTTTGAGCGCGTGCTTGAATTAGTGTGTGCACCTACTAGATTCCATAGTGTGGAGAGAGAGTTGAAGTCGGTGCATTTGAGCAATGGAGGGGGTCATGGAAGCTATAGAATCTTGGAGATCTTCCTTGGCGGCTGCTTGAGTTGGGTCAGATCCTCTATGCGTGCTATCGACCAGGACCTGATCGGCTTCCTTTCCGTCGCCAAACCCCTAGGCGACCTTCTTCCTAAACAAAAGTTCACATATATTCACATTTTATTATGTTGGAAGCAATGTTTTCTTTTTAATGAGCCAAGACTTACTTTCTTAATTGAAGTAAGGCGTATTAATTTATACAGAAGTAGGTACTTATTTAAAGACAAGGGTGCAACATAGGTATATTGAAATCCATGCATAACTAACTTATTGCTACTAAAGTCAATATAATATAGGTGTAACCTTGCATATTGAAGTAATTCCATTCATTAATTATTAATGCTTCAAAGAAATACTTCGTACATTGATGATCTCCCTCTTCCTTTCTATGAACCTTTAGGCATGTGGGTGCATTTATGTTAAAATTGAAGTGTTGTTTAATGGAAATAACTGGATGCATTGATGTTAAAATTGTATTGCTACTAAAGTCAATATAATATAAGCATAATGTTGCATTTTGAAGTAATCCCATTCATTAATTATTTTTACTTCATTGACAATAGAAATTCTCCAATAATATTGAGAGAAGAGGAGCACAAGTTTCCTATATGAAATCTATTAAATTGTTGCATATTAAAAAATGTGGAAATAATTGTTAATAAGTTGAAGAAGGAAAATCATTTAAAGATTTATGTGGGACAGGCCTGGAATTTGACGTCATGTAGGACGTATTTAGAAATTTTTAACGTATTTGACATTTAATATTAATTGCCACACGTCATTGTCTACGTTTATCAAAAAATGAAAGCTGTCATTTAGATGTCCAATCCTATACATCACCTGTCATAATTTCTAGTAGTGGGCGCATCAATCAACTTAGGGATACCCTCATGACAAGTTGCAGTCTCTTGCTTCTCCTGTAATGTATTACAACAGAGAATGTTTACATTTAAGACGCAAATATTATATAAGTGAAAGTTGACAGTCACGAGAAAAACCACAGAGTACTCAACCCTGGGAAAAAAGAAATTCGATCATGTGAAAGTTAAGTAAGTTTTGCATTATTTGTGCTCAAAGAAATATGAAGGACAACCCCACTTCGGGATTTATTCTCCTTGAATTTCAATATCAGTAAGGGAGATATAACAAAAGAACAAAACCAACAACAATGAAAACAAGATTGTTTCGTATAAAACCATGCCTGTGGTCTACGCGGGAAGAAATCTTGCATTGAGAAGGAAATCAATTATACCAAGCATGACAATTGGCACGGTGGCCATAGTTTAAGTGAAACTTGATTTTCCTCCAGGTTAATGCCACATCGAATGGGCCATGGCACTCTGCAGGTTTGACATTCGAGGATTAAGCTAGTACCATAGGTTTAATGAAATTAATGCTTTGGGCTTTGGTAATTCGGTTTAGTAGCTGCAGTCTGTAGGCTTGGGATTTTGAGGCCCGAGTGGTGGGACAGTTTGAGGCCCGAGTTTGAGTGGTAGGACTGGTAATTGCTCCCCCTTCAAGTAATATCAGATACAACATTTTCTCCGTTTGCTGCAGATAACACTACACATGCTTAATGTACTGATTCACCTAGTAATCTCTCTCTGTCGTAATTCTAAGATCCATTTTCTTGATTTCATTGAGTGCCTGCTTGAATTAATGTGTACAATCACCAGACTCTAGAGTTTGAGAGCATGCTTGAATTAGTGTGTGCACCG
>LPNX010385095.1:0-19513 GCA_001517045.1 Pseudotsuga menziesii | reverse complement strand
TGAGCGATAGAGAGAGGGGGGGGAGGGGTGAGTGATATCGAAATAGTGATGGAGGGAGGGGTAATGAAGGAGGTATAGATAAGGTGGAGAGAGTTTATGACAAGAGGGGGAGTGAGGGAGGGACACACACACATGGATAGAGACGGAGAGGGATGTTGTGAGAGAGATGGTGGGGGAGGGACACACACACACACATGCACACAGATTGTGTGGGAGAGAAAGAGGGAGGAGTGATAAAAAATGAGAGATGGGGGAGGGGGGAGAAATAGATAGAGAGTGATGAGGGGAGTGATAGTGAGGGAGGTATAAAGAAGGCAGAGAGAGGTAATGCGATATGGGGAGTGAGGGAGGGACACACACACATAGAGAAAGAGAGGAGAGAGGGAGGTTGTGAGAGAGAGAGGGGGGAAAGACACACACCCACACCCACACATAGAGATAGAGATAGATGTAAATAAAAGGAAGGCAGGACCAGTGAGTAAGGCATAGAGGGATAGTGAGTAAGTCGCATGCGTAGCCATAGATGCCAAAAATATTATTTAGGGATTGAGTTGTATATTTCCTCCATTGACCATGTTGAGGCCTTAATACCCATATCTAATGCTCAAAAGCTCTTAAAGGAATGTGCATATTTTCTTGGATACCAAGCTTACCTTGAGTAGGTCATGTGTGGTGCTTCAAGGAATTGTTCATTAACATGGGTGTCTCAATAATTCCATTATGGCCTAAGGCATGAGCATATTCCCTCAATCATGAATCGGAGGTACCATACATGCTGCTCAAAACCACCTAATTCCACTAAAATCCATATTCATAGTCCAAATATACCTATGAAATGCCATGTGTGATTTTTTAAGGCATCCTTCATATCTCTGGATGCCTAGAAGCTTTAGTTAGGGCCTAAGGCCATAGTTTCCTCCCCTAACCATGTCCATGGCCTTGAGATGCATGCCTAGTGATCAACAAATGATGATGATATGCATATCCCCACTAAGATTCAAAGGATTCAATTTCAACGTTGTGTGTGGTGGTTGGAGGCATCAATTTTGGCCCTAAATGGTTAACAACTTCCTTTAAGGCCCAAGGACCAAGTGTTTCCCCCCACCCATGTCAAGGGGCCTAATATCTGTACTTGGTGCTAAAAATGTTCTAATGGAACTTGTATCCCCATTTTAAGGTAAATGATACCATGGAAGGATCTATTGAGGTTGTTCAACACATCATTCTTGGCTCTAGATTCCTAGAAGCATCTTCCAGGGGTTAAGGCCTAGGTTTCCTCCCATTATTATGTCTAAGGTCCCAAGACACATACATAGTACTTAGAAACCCCTAATGTTTCCCATACCCCATTTAAATAAAAACTATCAACTTGAGAGGTCATCTAAGGTGATTCAAGGTGTCATTCATGGACCTTGAGCTCTAAAAGTTGGTATACAACCTAAAATAAAATCTTTATGATGAACCATGATTAACACATTATCCTCCATATCTAATCCTAAGAAAAGCTTAATCATGGCCATATCCCAACTTAAAGGTTGAGGATACCCTTAAGAGATCATGTGTATTTGTTCGAGGTGTTGTTCTTGGCCCTATATGTCTATAGGGTTCCTTTAGGGCCTAAGTACTAGGTTTCCTCCCTCAACCATGTGTACATACATGTTCCTAGTGCTAAGAGAATTCTAATGCATTGCATATTCTCTCTTAGATGCAAAATATAACATACGGAGGTCCTATGCGCAAGTTCGATGCCTTGTTCACAGACCTCAAGCCTTAAAAACTACCTTAAGGGAATAATTCTTGAGTTTCCTCACCCAAGCATGGTCAAGGTACTATGAGCCATACTTAGTTCTTAAAGCCTCTTCATGGTGTCCATATTACAACACAAAGAAAAAATATGCTCTTGGTAGGTTAGGCATGGTTGTTTGAGATGTTTTTCTTGATGATGCTAAAATATAACTATATGTCCTAAGTCTTGATGATGCAAACTATTGTTTTTATTCATTTCCCTAGCCATGCACCAAAACCATTTTTTGTGGTTCTCCATAACGTGTGCGCATTTCGCTCTCCAAAACATGTGCGTGTTTTGCTTCTCCATAATGCGTGCATGTTTTGTAAGTATAAAACGCATGCATGTTTTGCTTAGCCTAACCTATGTGTCATATGGCATGTCAGGCTCGAGCTTAACCAAACCAAGCATTAGATAACACGAGCGCGTTGTATTTTTATGTATCATGAGCGTGTTTCCTAAAACTAGGATTGCATCTAAAACGTCCCTCATCTTCTTGCACACACCCATATATATATATATATAGAGAGAGAGAGAGAGAGTTTTGTGATTAGGATGTTGGATACTATAACATAAATTTTACTTTGCATATTTGTACTATTAAGTTTTGGTAGTATGTCTCATATACATAGATTTGTGTAGGTTTGATGATCAAAGTTTATTTGTAGAGATATTTGGATTCTTCATTCTTTGATATATCCATTTCCATTGGATTTGTATTTTTTAGATTTGTGTTGTGTTTTGGATATACTTGACATATTTTTTTATTATTTGTTTTTTTTACTTGTAATGATTATATATTCTAATAATACAAATCACTTTTTTTTAATCAATTATTTTTGTTGGTAAGTTTTTCTAATTTGGTTTGTATCATTTCTTATGGTTTTTTTAGCTTCTAAATTTGTGTTAAATTGTGTAAGTACATTTTGATTATAATTTGTTATTGTTTTTCATTATTTTCTGAATTTTCATCTTTATTTTTAGATTTTGTTTAAACAACCTTTTTAACTTGTATTTTTTTCAAACTACTTTTATTAAAAAATTTATATAACAAAATGCTTTGAATTAATATTTTGTAATTTTTTTTTATAACTATTATAATGCTATGTACTTTTTCATCCAAATTCATAATAATATTTTAAAATGAGTTCATATAAATCTTCATAAATTTGATGCTATTGGTAAACAAAAATTATAACTATTATAATGCTATCTACATTTAAAATTAGTTATATATATCTTCATGAATTTGATGCCATGACATTACTTAAACATGAATTAAACCTCATAAATTTAAACTAATATCATTTGACAAATCTTATAATTGATCTGCTCTTCAACTAAACAAGGTAGTGCAAACTGCAAGCAATCCACAATTGTATGGATCATTTCTGAAATTAAGCCATGCCTGAGGCAATTCTGTCCCACTCATCAATGTTCAAGATGCCTGTAATGCTCATCTATTTCTCATGGAACATAAACTATGAAATGACGTTATCTTTGATGGGGATACACCACTACTATTATGGAG
Organism: Pseudotsuga menziesii; assembly: GCA_001517045.1. Taxonomy (NCBI): domain Eukaryota; kingdom Viridiplantae; phylum Streptophyta; class Pinopsida; order Pinales; family Pinaceae; genus Pseudotsuga; species Pseudotsuga menziesii. The sequence continues at coordinate 16,196 of LPNX010385095.1, read as the reverse complement.
CTTGCACATCTCATCTCTGAACGCTATCCACAAGTACACATTCAAAGAAAAGTTAGTAATTCCCTCTTTCATGTGAGGATATTATACAACTATGTGATCATATAATATCCAATGATCACATGTTATATGGCTATGTGATCATATTCAATGATGTTGTTTGAATTACTCTTGTATTTAAAGGTAGTGTAAATTGTTAAATTCCCTTTAATGTAGGTTGGATGACTCTATTGATGCTTTTTCTCGCTACACCATTTCATTGAAGAAATTATCAGATTTGGGATTCAATTACAAGTACATTATTATAGAGGAGGTTATTGAAGACAGTGTCCAGTATTTTAAAAAATTGGGCAAACTTAACTAACATGTTGAAAATGATTATGGATCAGAACAAATTTTGAAAATGATTTCATCACCTCTTCCTTGTTGTTCACCTTCCCAAATTCATTTGATTCCCTCACTTCTTCCTTATGCATGGTTAATATTTCCAATTTGGACTTGCAAGTCATCTTAAAAAATTTAAGTGGTGACCAAGTCCTCTCCTTCTTTTACAATTTTTTTTCCTTTCAACTTATCACCTCCTTATGGTTTCATTGCCTCTACCTTGTTGTTTACCTTCATCTTCCTCTTATCATTTTGCATGTTGTTTTACTTATGTTTTGTTTAGTGTGTGGTCTTCTTTTTTTGTTGATTATCTTAACAACATCATGTTTTTATTAGATGAAAACCAATTTATTCCATGCCACTCATCTCAGGGAAATGAGAAACCCTATATTTATTTGGTCTCCTCACTTATTCCTTGTGCATATATAATCTTGCCAATATAGGATTGCAAGTCATCTAAAGAAAGTTAAGTAGTGATCAAGACCTCTCCTTATTAGAAAATTTTGTTGTCTTTTTACCAGGTTCTCCATCATGGTTTTGTTGCATTTGTCTTGTTGTTTAGACTTGTATTCATCTTCTCACTTTTCATAGTGGTATGGTGTAAGCTAATGAGGTTCTATTTTGATGTGCATTAGATGCAATAGAAAATTGAAAAAATATGCATCTCTTAATTGACACGGATATCTTGAGATACTTGTACACATAATAAATCTTGTTTTGGGTTAAAAAGGTGAAATGTAGGAAATTGAATTGCATTTCCAAATATATAAATTTTATCCATTGAGAATTTTCATAACTATCTCAAGTTTGAAATTTTCTAATAGTTACATGTTATTTATTTTACAAATGATAAGGTATATCTATAAAAATTGACAATTTTGTAACGGTTGTTATGCCCATTATTACACTACAAGTTTGTAGCCATACATTGACTCATGAATACAGAAGAAACTAATATATAATCATATGATGCTTAGAAATACATCAATGTAAGAATTATATTCAACCATTTTTTCAATTATTTTTTTAGTTAAATTTTGGTTGGAATTGTTAAAATGAAAGATATACATTGTTAAAATTGCATAATTAAAATGTCGAAAGGTTTTGGAGGACATTGAATCTATTTATGTAATAAAAAGACTCAATTTTAGGTTTTGGAGGACATTGAATCTATTTCTGTAATAAAAAGACTCAATTTTAACAATGAAAAATCTCAACTTCTAGAATGATTTGATTCCTTCAAAAAGTGGCTTAACAATTAACTTACTCTCTTAAGGTTTTATTTAAGAGTACTTTTATAAGTATAGTTTAGTTTTACTAAGAAAATATTATTTCAATTAGTAAGTTAAAAACAACATTTTATAAGTTTAACTTATTTTGGTTATTTTATTTCTAAGTTTTGTAATTTTTTATCACAAAATATACTTAATTACGATAACTTTGAATATAAAACTCTAAATTTTAATGCATTTAATATATATATATATATATATATATATATATATATATATATATATATGAGGTGTTTGATATTGGGCTCGCAATGGAGCTCTGTGGCTTGCCTATAACCAGAAGGACGAAGGTTGATGGAGGAGCAAGGCAGGATGGTTCTTTTTATTTTTTTCAGTTTTTTGGGGTTTCCTTTGATAGAACACAAGTCGTGTGATCTACCTCCGTTCTTGTGCGTCAGATCGTACATTAGGTACACAAGATGGAACTGGATGAGGTGGAGTACGATAGTCCTTCACCTACGAGACCCATTTTCACAACCGATTATGAGATAAGGTGTTGCAACAATTTCAAGGGCTCGCATGGATGTGATATGATATATCGAATGCTGTCAAATGTTCCTGGGGAAGAATTGCATTTATCTCCTAAGCAAAGCGATGATGAAAATAGTACATTGAAAACTGACCCTAGAGATAAACCCAGGAGTAGGAAAGGGGCTCGATCAAAAAAGGAACCAATGTTATTGGTAGTAGACCTCGAGATATTGGAATCGATGAAGTTCCAGAATACTTAGCATTGGACCTTGTTGGAAGGTTCTGTGGCAAGAACGTAGGAGAAACATCCTTACGTAACTGGATGGAAACCAATTGGAGAAACATACTGGACCTAATCCCTTCCTTCCATATCATGTCGAGAGGATGGATACTATTTAGAGTTTCTTGGGAACAGGATAAACAAATATTATTGGAACACTATTGGAGTTGGAGCCCCTTGGGTCTAATACTAAAAAAATGGTTGGTGGATTTTGATGCAAAAAGAGAGCCTCAAAATATGCAATAGGTATGGGTTAGTTTGTTGAGGTTTCCCATGATAGTTTGGAAAAAACTTGTAGTGGAGGCGATAGAAGACAAGATTGGAAGATTCATTTCATTGGACGATAACTTGGACATGAAGACTGGAAGACATTGTTCAAAAATATTGGTTGGAACTCTGCAATGGACTATATGAAGAAGTCAAGCTAGAAATGCATGGAAGCAGGTGGAATCAGAGACTGCATTACTGGAAAATTCTATTAAAATGATTTGACTGTAGAAAATTTGGCCATATAATATGATATTTCTTGTTCCTTGCTCTGAATACTCAGAATAGAAGGAAGACATGGGTAAAAAACCGATGGGAATTATACAGAAGATAGAGATGGAAAGGGATGAGGAAAAAGGTGATGAATTGAATGCACCATAAGATCACGTCCATAATGTTGATCCATACAAGTTGATGGAAAGAACGTAAATTTCTCCATTCGATAAGTGTGATGCTTCTCTAGCTGTCTCTCATGTTATAACTTCTTTGTCACCAGTTAAACCAGTAATAGAGAATGTTTCGATGGCGGGAACTTTTATTTCCCCCAGTACTTCCAAAAAAGACATCTTGTCTGTAACAAAAGCTCTGGACAAACTCTCAGTGCTTAGGGAAAAAGAAAAAAATGATATGTTGGAAAACTCTAGAGTCTATAACACTAGGGATAGAGTGGCCTGAGCAATGTCAAGAAGCGTAGAAGTAATCTTTGTGGACTAAAACAAGATGTTTCGTCGAAAGTAATTATTGGAAGAAATTCTCAACTAATGAAAGCAAAAAACCAATCCATTATAGAAATTAAAGCTAGAAAACAATAAACAATAAATAGGGCCCTTAGAGCAGGAAACACCCTTCCTATGGATGAATAATGTTATGTCTTTCCTACAATGTAAGGGGGCTAGGGGGATCCCCAAAAATAAATTCCCTCAAGAGGATGATTTATTTAATAAATTATTTGTTCATCCTCTTACAGGAAACAATGCCCGAAGGAAAAACATCTCAGGAGGTTCTAGAAACCTTTTTGAAAGACTGGTCCTTCACATACACAGATTCAGATGGACACTCTGGAGGGTTGATTTCTGCTTAGAGACCAAGCTTAAAGAAGCTAATTTCTAGTAAGATTAATAATTTGTTGAATAAATTTCTTAAGGATAGTATCACTGGAGTATCCTTCATGATACTAAGTGTAGATGGGTTGTTTCACAATCGAAGAATCTTCTGGGAAAATTTATCAGCTAAAGGAATCTGGGACAACAACAATTTGGTAATGGGGGGAGATTTAAATTTAACATTGTCGGAGAGAGAAGTATGGGGGAATCTTGTTCACTTAGAATCACAAAGAAATATCTTCATTGCTCTCTTCGACTCGAAAGGTCTAGTTGATGTACAACAACAAAAAACTGGAACCTACTAGGAGGAATAGGAGAAGTGGGGAAAATGAAATCTCAAAAAGATTGGATCGATTCTTGGTATCGTAGAACTTATACTCAAGTCCTATTACAATAGCCTCATGGGTATAATATGGAGGAATTTCTGACAACCATCCCATAATGTTGTCAATTAACCTACAGGAATAGAAAACAACTTCTCCTTTTATGTTCAACCCGATATGGATGAAAGAAGAGGATTATAAGAAACTAATAGAGGAAACTTGGTCCCCTTTAATGACATATATGTAGCAGATGATGGATAATCTGGCCAAGGTGAAAAAATCCTCTAGGGAATAGGGAAAAAAATTTCGAGCGCGACATTAGCTCAAATTAAAAAGGGTTAAAGAAGGCATCTTGGATCTGTTCAAGGATAATGAGCTAGGTTTTTTTTGAAGAGGAACTCAAGAAATTGAAATAAATGTAAGGTCACCACACTATCCTTCTAGACAACGAAGAAAAATTATGGATACTAAAAAGTAGAGAAACTTGGATAGCAGAAGGAGACAACAACACCAAATTATTTCATAGATTCGCTTCACATAGGAAAAATGTAAATACTATAACAAAAATTCAAAACAAGCAAGGCCTCAAAGTAAGCTCTTTCAAAGAAAATTAATGTCAAGCATGAGTTTCCTATTTCAAAACCCTTTTTAGTGAAACAGAGGGGTTCCCGATCCAAGAAATTTTACAGGTATTAAGAATCTTTCCAAAATATTTAACATATGTTATGAATGCTTTCTTAACAACTGATGTTATAGAAGAAGAGTTATGCAGTATAGTACATTCATTTCAAAAGGTACGAGCCCAAGGCCTGATGGTTTTTCAGTAGAATATTTCTTGGTTTTCTATGAATTAATAAAGGGAGATATTCTGAAAGTTGTAAGAGAATCTCAACACTCGATTAAGATAATCGAATCAATGAACTCCACCGTTTTGGCCTTAATCCAAAATAAACAAAAAACCAATGACATTGCAGATTTTAGACCGATTTCTTGTTGCAATACAATCTATAAGATAATAACCAAAATAATTGCACAAAGGTTAAAACTGATCTTAAGCTAGATTGTATCAGAAGAATAGTTTGGTTTTATGCTTAACAAATAGATACATGATGCGGTCTCTTTGTCCCAACAAACAATTCACTCAATAAACAAGAAGAAGATAAACACATTTTCCCTAAAAATTGATTTCTCTAAAGCTTACGATCGAGTCAACAAGACATTCTTACGTCTCCTGCTTATATAGTTAGGATTCTCAATAGAGCTAGTGAATTAGATCATGGGTTGTGTAACCTCGAATTCCTTTGCGGTGTTAATCAATAGATCTCCATCCTCCTTTTTTAGGCCTACAATAGGATTACAATAGGGTGGTCTCCTCTCTCCCTTCTTATTCTTACCAGTAGTAGAAGCTTTGATAAAATTGGTACACTAGGAAAAAAGAGAAGGTTCACTAAAGGGGGTCTTAGTCTCAGATACATTGGAATTAACAAGCATCCTATTTGTGGATGATGTGTTAATGATGGGCAAAGGAAGTCTAGAAAATAAGCAGTCCATAACACAGATTCTATATCTTTACAGTAAGGCTACATGTGTGGTAATCAATATGGAAAAATCTAATCTAGCCTTAAATAATGTTCCCTAAGAGTTGCAACAAAGGTTCTGGGAAGAATTTGCTTATACTCTTAGCTCTATGAATGAAGGTTTCAAATACCTTGGGTTCTTCCTCAAGCCCGATTCCTACTCCTTTAAGGACTAGATTTGGCTATATAAAAAGTTAGAATCTCGCATCTCATGTTGGGCTAATATATTTCTCTCTAGAGGTAGATGTTTGGTACTTCTAAAAGCAGTACTATAGAGTATACCATTATATTGGGCAACCATTTCTTATATATCGAAAGGTATCTTGATGAAGACACGAAATATTTTCTTCTCCTTTCTGTGGATAGTTAGTAAAAAAAAGGAAGGAATTCCCTTGGTAAAATGGACAACAGTGGCCAACCTAAAGGAACTTGGGAGATGGGGGATAAAGAACCCCAATTTATTTTGCCAAGATCTTGCACCAAAATCCATATGGTGACTAATAGAAAATACCAACTCTCTATGGGGAAAAAGAATGGCCTCCAAGTATTACCCAAATTCTTCAATAATTGAATGGTTCAGAAGTCAGGAAAAAAGTTAGAAGGGAGGTTCAATTGGATGGAAAGCAATGGTGCTCTCTTTTGCTCTAATAGGAAAATGGACGACGTGGAAAATTGGAGATGGAAGGAGTGTCTATTTAGGAGAGGACCCATGGGTCATATCTGAAGGTGATTACTCTTTGTCTTCAAACAATGTCTCATTTCCAAGGAGGCGGGATATTAAAACATTAGCAGATGCAAGGAACATATCCTCCTAATGAATGAATGGTGATGAGTGGAAATACACACAATATCTGGGGTTTGTGAATGAATCCGATGCAGAATGGCTTGGATTAATAAACACATTGAAGTCCAACTTTATCACCTTGGAAGATAATGAACTAGACAAACTAATATGGACAAAAAATAGCTCAACAAATGATTATATATAGAAATTGGGGTATGGCGTTCAAGCTATCAAATCCTTCTCTGGAGAAAAATAATGGTGGTGGCATTTTGTCTGGAAAAATATAGGCCCCTTGAAGGAAAATATAATTCTCTATCTAGCATTAAAAAATAAAATGCTAACTTGGGAAAACTTAATGAAACGAAGATAGGAAGGACCTAGTTTGTGTGTGTTTTGTAAATCATGTTGTGAAACTTACTCTTACTTATTTTCTTCATGACCTTATGCAAGGAACGTATGGAAAGAACCCTCTAAATAAATGAGCAACATGGTTTTTTCTATGGAAAACACTCTAGAACAAAGCTATAGAATCCGGTGGAATAATCCCTCGGTACGTTTCTTTGATGCCTTCCCTTCCCTATTTATTTATGGAATATGGTGGGCATGAAATTCAACCATCTTTCAAGAAAACAGAATTCCAATGGAGATAACATATGCCACGATTGTTTAATGGGCAAGGGAGCATAAAACTATGGAAAAGAAGAAAAATAAACGAATAATAAAAGAACCCAGTATTGATAAAATATCCCTTGGGAATTTTTCGATGGAGCTAGCCAAGGAGAACCTCCCTTGGGAGGATCGAGTGAAATTATGCATATTTCATAGGAGGTGCATAGTCTACTTAAGTATGGTCTAGGACAATGATAAGACAATAAAGAAGAATTATCAGCACTTTGGGTCGTCCTGAACATAGTGTTGGCTCATAACATTCTTAATTTATAGATCTTTGGGGACTCCAAAATGGTCATAGATTGAGCAAAAAACAAGATACATATCAAATATCCCCACTTGTCTCATTTACTTGGGGAAATCAGAAAACAAATTGAAAGATTCAGCTTCATTTCCTTCAACCATATATACATGGATTTGAATGAAGAGGCATATGCACTCTCAAAGAGTGTGTTATTCTTGGCCCCAGGAACGCTCATGGAGGAGGAAATGGGAGAAAACTCCCACAATAACTCTGGTTTGTGAAAAAAACCTAGCTAAATAGTTTTTTTAAAGAAAGATTGGCACATGACAAAAGCTTTGTAGAGTGAAATTTTCAGAACATAAAAATTTAGATGTTATTCTCAATTATGTAAGGAAGGCATTTGGTAGAATGCTGGAATGAATATACAGCTCAAGGAGCTATAATGTAAGTCCTTCATGGGCAGTTGATGTTATTCTATATGAATACAATATTTTTTTCCTTGGATATATATATATATATATCCAAGGAAAAAAATATTGTATTCATATAGAATAACATCAACTGCCCATGAAGGACTTACATTATATATATAATGTAACATCCCTGGTAATTGAAACTCATGAATGGAAAGAAGCTCAATACTATAGTTAAGTTATTAATAAGGATACGACCACACCTATAGAGGATTTACACTTATTGTTAGTTAAATAAACGATTCATCCAATTAAAAAGAAGGTCGAGGGAATGGACTTCAAGATCTTGTTGAGAGTAGTTAGGGTTGGTTATGGAACTAATGAGAAAACTCTATGATAAGGGGTAAAATGAAGGGGGTCTTTCAAAAATAGGAACCATCTCTATGAACGAGTTTTTGGAACGCAGTTTGCAACACCTTACCACACACATGTGCACGAAAGACATGATGGAATTCCATACTTGAATAAGACTTCTTGCATGAGAACTCTTAGGGATCATTTTTCCAGGTTCTCTCGAGAAAGAAAATAGTTTCTGCAATCACCAAGATGCACTGAAAAAGAGTATAAGAAGGTTGAGGATATTCCATTTTGTGAGCCTTTGAATCCATCTTATCTTGCATTGAATTGAGAACTTGATGATCTAGGAGTATAACCAAATTCCTTTTTTTTTAGAAGCATTTCACACGAAAGGAAGGGGGAACAGAGCAAAAGTGGAAGGTAATTCTCTATGTTCAAAATATCTTCTAAAGGTGCAACCCATTTTCTTTCTTATATTGATTGTTGTGAGTGAGGAGAGTGTCTCCCTCTTTGGAGAGGATATAACTTTAGCTAGATTAAATATATATTATTACCACTACCTAGCTGATATCAAATTGAAATATTGTGGCTCATCGACATAATCTATTTCCTTTTATTTATCATCTGCATGTGTAGAGAAGAATAAAATGGGTAGTAGCGTAGGATATTTATATAGAGAGAGAGTATGAATAAGAGACTAGGGCCTTTTTACTATCATTATTTATATATGTTTTTGGTTTGTCTTTTTAGTGGAGAACCAACACCCTCCTTTCCTTTTAGATGCTAAAATAAATTAGAGAAATAAATGAGGAAAACCAGTAGAACACAAAGGATCGCTCAGACAGACAGGAGGAGAAACACTCAACTCTATTGTATTAAGGAATAAAGGCTACATATATAGCAAAGAGATAAGCAAATCTAGATACAATAAATGTGGGTTAGATCCTATAGCATAGGAGATGTTCAAACAAGCTATCTTGATATAGAAAAAAATTACGAATACATTTGTTGCATTATATCTAACAACATCCCTTAATGTAGAAATGGATTTTTGAAAACACCTAATTTCTTCCTAAGATCCTCAAAGTGGATCCTTCCAACTGGTTTAGTAAAAATATCAGCAACAATCTCCCTTGTATTACAATAGATGAGTTCAATTTCTTGAGACTCAATATTTTCTTTGACAAAATGATGCTGCAGCTCAATATGATTGGATCTGGCATGATAGACTGGATTGTGTTCCAACTTAATTGAGCTTTGATTGTCACACTCGATTTTGGTAGCTTTTTTATGTTGTGTTCCAACATCTTCAAGAATGCGCCTCAACCAAATGGCTTCACAAGTAGCACTAGTTAAAGCTTTATATTTAGTTTCTATGGATGACATAGAAACAATTGGTTGTTTTTTACTACTCCATGATATGACTCCTGAACCAATGTTAAAGGCATATCGAGAAGCGGATTTTCTGTCACCAGGATTTCCTGCCCAGTGAAAGTCAGAGTAACTTGCCAACTTAACATCATATACATGAGTATATAAAATACCATAATTAACAGTTCCTTTTAAATATCTTAGGACCTGCTTTGCAACTTTCAAATGTGTTTCACATGTCTTAGCCAAGAACTGACTAAGGATGTTAACATAATATCATAGGCCTAGCCTTATAGTAGTGAGGTAGTTCAAAATACCCACTAGTTGACGATACAAAGTACCATTAGATTCTTTAGATCCATCAATGTTGTATAATTTGATATTTTGATCTAAAGGAGTGGGTACAGATTTTCATTCACTCATTTGAAATCTGTAAAGTATTTCCCTTGAATATTTTCTTTGAGTGATGAATGTTTTACCAGATTATATCCAAAAAGAAATGCCTAAACAATAATGTAAGTCACCAAGGTCTTTCATTTCAAATTCTTGTGACAAATTACTTTTAATATCTGCAACTAATTGATATGCTCCACCTGTAATGATAAGATCATCCACATATAGGGATATCAAGCAAACATTTCCCTGTTTATCTAATTTAATATATAAGCTTGAATCATTTTTACTTTTGAGAAATCCTTGTTGTTTGAAGAATGTGTCAATCTTGATATACCATGATCTAGGAGTCTGTTTCAGTCCATAGATAGCTTTCTTTACCTGCACACAAGCTGCTCTTGTCCTTTCTAAACAAAACCTTCAGGATGCACTAAGTATACTTCCTCTTTTAAATCACTATTTAGAAAAGCATATTCGACATCTAACTAGTGTATTCTCCAGCTATGTTTAGTAGCTAATGCAACTAGCAATCTGATAGTGTTTAACTTAGATACTGATGCATATGTCTCTTCAAAGTCAATCCCCTCTTGTTGAGAATAACCCTTATCAACTAATCTTGCTTTAAAATTTTCAATACTACCATATGCTTTAAGTTTAGATTTGAATTACCATTTTGATCCTATGGGTACTTTATCTTTGGGTAATTATACTAAATCCCAAGTTTTGTTTCTCATAATAGAATTATATTCTTCATTCATTGCAGTTACCCATTCTTCCTTATCTTTGGCTTGTTCATAATTTAATGGTTCTATGACATTCATTATACTAGTCATCAAGGCATAAACTCTAAACTTTACTGGAGGATGAGTTTGACGAGTTAACCTTTTGGGTACTACAATACCTGTTGGAGTTCCATCCATGATTCTTTTGTATTCTGGCGTTTAATCATCTAAGGTAGTATCACTCATGATTGATTCCTGTTCCTGAACCTGCCGCTGTTCTTGCACCTACTGCCGATCTTGCAATTTTGAATAATTTTATCTACTTTTACATGCTTATCTAGGATCAGTTCTTCATCATTATTATTCATCTTGTTACATACATTTGTATTTTCATGAAATACAACATCTCTACTAGCAATCAATTTGTGCGAACTAGGATGAAAGAGTTTATATGCTTTCTGATCATCGCAATAGCCAACAAAGATACCCTTAATGGATTTTGCATCCAATTTCCTTCTATCATATTTAGGTACATATGCAAAAGTCCTAGAACCAAATATTCTTAAATGACTAATTTCAGGTTTATATCCATGAAAGACTTCAAAGGGGGTTTGAATTTCTAATTTCTTTGTTGGACTCATGTTCTTTAGATACACAAAAGTGTTAATTGCTTCAACCCAAAATCCATTAGAAATGTTTTTACCTTGGAGCATACTGCAAGCACATTCCACCAGCGTTTTGATTCTCCTCTCGGCAACTCCATTTTGATGAGGTGTATCAATGACTGTGAATTATTGTTTGGTTCCATTTTCTGTACAGTATCTTTTAAAGGCACCATAAGTGTATTCACCACCTTGATCATATCTGAGGATTTTAATGTATTTATATGTCTGCTTCTCTTTTGTTATTTTGAATTCCTTGAAGTATTCAAAGACATTGCTTTTCCTTCTGATGAAGTAAGCCCATGTGAACCTAGATCTGTCATCAACGAATATCAGAAAATACCATGCACCACCAAGTGATTTGGCCTGCATAGGTCCACATACATCAGTTTGTATCAATTCAAGGAGTTTAGTCTGTCTCTTCTCTTCATGGTTAGGAAATTCATTTATGTGTTGTTTTACAAGTGCAAAAGCAACACATTCAATATGTTCATTTTTAATGACAAGAAGACCCTCAACCATTGAATTTTTATGTAATGACATGAGATCATTATGATTGAGGTGTCCATACATTTGATGCCACAATTCAACATCTGAAATAGATAATGTTGCTAGTGCCTAATGGTTTCCCTTGATTGCATTTAGCTTGTACAATCCACCAAGTTTGGATCCTGGCGCTATAACCTTGTAATGATCTTGGACATCGTTGACATGGCACTTATATTTATAAAATTCAACTTTCATATCATCATCGGTGATAGAAAAAACAAATATTAGATTTTTTTTTATGCCTAGGACATACATCACATTATGTATCTATTTAAATTATCCATCAGGCACATTAACACTTATCACTTCGTAACCTAGGACTTTGTGAGACCTATTACCACCTAGATAGATGTGTGTGCCATCGCACTTTTCATAATACTAATCATACCAATCTCTATTATAGGACATATGGGTAGATGCACTCGAATCTATGAACCGTGCATTTTCATGATCCGTCTCAGTAGACAAAGCATGTTCAGATATAAATAGTCTTATGTTTTTAAATCCATTGACATAAGGGTTGACTTTTCTAACATAATTTCCATTATGTTTTATGTATCTGTTGCTTGAGTCATTGTTTATCTTTCTGAAACAATCTCTAGCTATATGACCTGATTTGCCACAATAATGGCATACAACATCTTTATGAGCACTAGAGTTATTGCATGACATACCTATGTGTCTAGCATGAAACTTTGCTCTGTGTGTATTGGAGTGATTCCCTATGTGTGGGTATCTGCCTCTTTCCATCAATGCCTGATCTGGAGACTGCGATTCTAGCTCATAAATATTCATTCACTCTTCTTCTTGTATCAGGATTCCACCGAGCTCTTTAAATGTAGGAGGGGTCTGTCTTACTGCAAGATCTTAGATGAACACTTTGTAATCTGGAAAAAGACCTTTTAATGTGATAGATACCGAATCGGTACTAGAGACTTATTCACCTATGTCACCCATATTATCTTTGAAGTCTATGATGCAAGAGATGTATTTATTCATAGTTTCATTCACATCCATCTTGATAGACAATAATTTGGTCTTTAAAAACAAGATTATATTAGAGTCAGACGTCTCATACAAACCTTTCAGTTTGTCCCATGTATCTTTGGACGTCTTGCAATTTTTGATGTCAGGTATTATATTGTCTTTTACAAACATACGAATCAACACCTTTGCTTGGGTTTCTCACGAATTCCAATATGAGATTCACAAAGGACCTGCGGGCTTCTTTTCATCCCCTTTCACAATTGCCCATAAATCGAGAGATTCAAGTACAGTAATTAGCTTGAATCTCCAATTTACATATTTCTCCCCAGTCAATTTTGATGCTTTCATAATATATAAGTCAACGAGAGACATGTACACCATTTTTACAGAACTGTAGGCCAAATAATTTTAACCAAATAGGAAGAAAAAAAATATAGGCCCACCTCTTCACTGTCAAACAGGAAAATAACCCGGCGCTCACTGCATGGGCCTGATTCGACGCTGGCAAAAAAATGGTTAAGGGAGGGCAGATCGATGCTTCTTCCCTTCTTCTCCTCGGCGTTGTCAGTGCATAGGTAATTACTCCAAAAGCGTCGTTGGTGCTCTGTCTGTCACAAGGAGGCACCTACAATGCACTCTCCTTCCTCAGAAAATGCATCGTCTAATCAATCACATGGAAAAAACTGATCAATGTATTCTCCTTATATGCGAATGGAAGGAACTGAGGAACTTTCATTAGTCTGACAGACTTTAGTAGTTGACTATGGCAATGATCAGAATTTGGCAATCACCTTTGCAAGCGAACTCTTGAACAAAAGACAAAACAACGCAGTCTTTAACTTGGAAATCTCAATCAATTAGAGGAATGTTAGAAGTGATCTCCACTCAAATAAAAAATGTGGCAGCAATTTCTCTTCACGATTATGTTTTCAGCAGATCCTAGAAAACGGGGAGAGGAAAAAAAAATTCGGGTTACTCTGTGAGAACCCGCGAACAATTTTCTCGTGAGAAACAAAATATAAGTTTGACATCAATTCCTCCTTTGGACGTTTTTCTTCAGCAAGCTTCCATAGAAACAAGCTCCAGCGATCTCCCTCACATTTCTCAGCTGAGCATACACCTCAGGTAGGGAGCTCCTCCACAGACACTTACTCACGACAATTTTTGGTTCCCTCATAGCAACCCACAACTTGGCTTTGATACCAAGTTAGAGAAATCAATGAGGGAAACCAACATAGCACAAATAATCGCTCAGACAGATAGGAGGAGAAACACTCAACTCCATTGTATTAAGGAATAAAGGTTACATATATAGCAAAGAGATAAGAAAATCTAGATCGAATAAATGTGGATTAGATCCTACAACATAGGAGTTGTTCAAACAAGATATCTAGATATAGAAAAACATTATGAATACATTTGTTGCATTATAACTAATAAAATATGATTAAAATATATGGCTTAGTCTCTAGATGGATGGTTATGAGTATTCTTCATATATATTGTTCCTTAACTAACCAAAACGAACATGGGCATGCAACCATAGTTATCATAATTCTGTAATTTATATGCTTGGTTTATCATAAGTGGAGATGAATTTTACAAAGATTTATACTATACAATTCTTTAGTGGTAAAAGCATGGAGCTCTTTCTTTTTAATTTGGACAAGAGTTAATGCTTTAAAAGATAAAGTTTAAGAATTTAAAAATCACCTAAGTATAAATACAAGCCCAAGCCTAATGTAAAATTAAATAATATTTTATGACAAAAAATGTATGAAACTAATAATAAGTATATGGAAATCTAGTTGGGAAGAACTTATGAACCTTAATGTCTGGAATTTAGTATAAATTAAAGGCTAATGACTATAGCTATATATATTCTCCTTAAAATTAAAGGCTAATGACTATAGCTATATATATTCTCCTTAAAGGGTGAAGGAAGTTTAATAATTTTGTATTAGTAATCTTTTACTATATTCATTTAGGATAGTGAAAAGATTTTGAATTGTTTTTATATTGCATTATTCCTTTTAAAAGGAAGGCCTTGCAATAAGGCTTAATAATAAAATTGGTCCAATGTTCTCTGTAAAAGAGAACATTTGTTTTATATGTGTTTTTATTTCTTAAGTCAGTGCTCCACAAATCTGTCTTTATCACAATATCTCCAATTCGTTAATGTACATCATGAAGGGAATGTAGACCATGTCACTTATTGCTATTATGGAACAAAGAACAATAGAAAATAATTGTAGAGTGTTATCATTAAAGATTGATGGTTAATAGATAAATGCATGTGATTGTTTTATTAAGCCATGGAAACTTTTCCTTATGAATACATTTGTTGCATTATAACTAATAAAATATGTATCAAATATATGGCTTAGTCTCTTGATGGATGGTTATGAGTATTCTTCATATATATTGTTCATTAACTAACCAAAACGAACATGCGCATGCAACAAGAGTTATCATAATTCTGTAATTTATATGCTTGGCTTATCATAAGTGGAGATGAATTTTACAAAGATCAAATACTATACAATTCTTTAGTGGTAAAAGCATGGAGCTCTTTCTTTTTAATTTGGACAAGAGTTAATGCTTTAAAAGATGAAGTTTAAGAACTTAAAAATCACCTAAGCATAAATACAAGCCCAAGCCTAATGTAAAATTAAATAATATTTTATGACAGAAAATGTATGAAACTAATAATAAGTATATGGAAATTTGGTTGCGGAAGAACTTATGAACCTTAATGCCTGGAATTTAGTATAATTAAAGGCTAATGACTATAGCTATATATATATTCTCCTTTAAGGGTGAAGGAAGTTTAATAATTTTGTATTAGTAATCTTTTATTATATTCATTTAGGATAGTGAAAAGATTTTGAATTGTTTTTATATTGCATTATTCTTTTTAAAAGGAAGGCCTTGCAATAAGGATTAATAATAAAATTGGTCTAATGTTTTATGTAAAAGAGATTCTATCTCACTTTTTGATCCAGGGGGTCATTCGTCTTTAAAGATATACTGATCCAAGATAAAGAGGAAATGGTTCAATGGCAAAAGAAAATGGTACAATGGTAGCCAGGTTTGGTAAAACTCAAGACTTCATCACCTTTGAAAATGGGATCAATGCATTTCAAGATGTTTAATGGTTCTCAGCTATGATAAAAAACATATCTAAGCTTAACCTTATCCCATGGGTCGGCTCTTAAAGGGTTCTTGCTTGCCCACATGTCCCGAAACCAGACTTTGCATATATGTCATGAACCCTGTTCAATGGTTATGTTATGTCAAAGACCATATGTTAAGTTGGACGGGGATTACCAAATGAAACCATGATATAAT
>LPNX010385089.1:0-13582 GCA_001517045.1 Pseudotsuga menziesii | reverse complement strand
TTCATTATTAAAGAAGATGTACAATTAATAATAAATAATTGCTGGGTGAATTTGTAAAAAAAGAAAACTGTAATATAGAATATATAAAATAAGTTGATAGAAATACCTAACTAAAACAATAACAATTATTAATAATAACGCAGAAGTTAAAGCTTATAGTCTATAGCTTAAATGATTGCGATCTGTGTTATTGTTGCGGGCAAAAAGAAATGAAAAATTAGCGCCGCTCGGTTTCGATCCGAGGACATCAGGGTTATGAGCCCTGCGCGCTTCCACTGCGCCACGGCGCTTAGCCAACTTGAAAGAACTGGATGTTAACTTTATTTATTAACACAATAACAAATTCTTCTATCTCTATCTCTCCATGTCGCTTATATTGAGGTCCGCCAACATATCACTTAATCTGTTACTTGTAGTGGCATGTTTATAATTACTATTTCTTAGCTCATTTCAGGTATTTTGCGGTTAATTATAAAAGTAACCGCATGTGTTCCACAGTTGTTGTCAGTTGATACTATTTTAGGTGGTTTATGCTGTTTCAACCACGACAACTTCATCCTCTCACTGGACATTTTTGAACACTAATTGAAGTTTCCAATACCACTCGTCTTTTAGGCAAAGGTATTTTTCAAATATAGTTATGAAGGCGTATATGATGGCATTTGGCTCATTTGGGCAGTACGACATTTGTTCATTTCCGGTAGAATCAATACCTACGTGTTAGTTTACCTTCCGATGGTGATTTCTCCCATGGATATTGCAGGAGTAACAGTCGGTTATGATTCACTAACTAACAGTTATATTTTGCTGGGATATTATTATATACGGCGTTAGAAGATGACATGAAATGATGAGAAGCAGTCATTAAATTTAGTGGAAGCCGAAATGTAAGGATTGATAACGTAGCAGGATAATGAACAATAAAACATAAAATGAAAGGAGAAGTGACGCTTTTAGAGCAGTAAATTATAACGTAGAGGACGACGAAATGTGTGCATGGTTATGTAGATTGTTGATTCTCTTTTGCGAACTCCTGTGACCTAGTGGAGAATTTTAGCAACTCTGTAGGCCTAATAATGTTGTCTTCAATCAAAATGGGACTTGACAATTACTCCAATATCCATCTAACCTATATCGTTATCCTGTCATCATCTATGATATCGCTAGACGTTAGTAGTAAATTGCTTTCTTTACTGCGCATCGTCGAGATATTTGCACCATTCATGCATACATCTTTGTGTATAAAAGATGTTAATCAGAATTATCATACATGTACATAACGTAATACCTGAGTACTTACTGAAACTCGACAATTGGATGTTGGAAGGCATTGAGTTCTTGCGTTGTTAGCCGTTTGTTGTTCCTAAAGTGAGGTAAGTCCGTATGGTTGACGGTGGCATCGCCAAGTTTTGCCATATAACTAATCCCACTAGGAAAATAGTCGTATTTGTAATGAGTGAAGTAGAAACTATGCCCGTAGTTACGATAACAGTATGACACTGTCTTCGTCATAGCGGTAGTGTTAGCTTCCGTACGATTGCTAAATATGATAAAAGTTCCAACAGTATCTGTAGCCGCTATTTTGTTGCTTGGAAAACCAAGCACTTGTAAGTACTTTAACACATTACGAGCATCAGTTAGAGTGGTGTTATCACGTAATGAGGGCAAATTTGCACCATTATGAAGTAGTGTGCCCGCACTTGCGAGCTCGACGATCATGACAAGAAAAAATAGAAGGCTTGTTATTGTTATTTTCATTTTTTATTTGGATCTGATATAACTACGATGCAATTTGACAGTGAAGAAAAGTTATGCTTCATCCAATCCTAAGCGCGATAGTGGGAATGCACCCTTTAACATGGCCTTATTAAGTTGTCTAAAATCTATGCATTGGCGGTAACTACCAATCATATTTTTCATCATATAGATAATTGGTAGATGTTGGGTTGACCTGGCCCATATTACATAGATATGAAGAAGCAAGCTCGCAAAACAGACAATTAAGTATCTATATCACATGTATTCATTGTAAGGAAAAAAGTGAAAAAAAGATGAGGGTAGAGAAAATGAAAATAAGCCTCTTGTGACGGAATATTACTATTGAAAAATGCACACGTAGTTGGAATTAGCAGTGGAGGAAATTTACCTCCCAACACTACTTGTTTTGGAATTTCATTCTTATCAAAGGCATTCACGTTGTAGAAGAGTCAAAGTTCTATGTGAAGTCGTTCATATCAGCTTCCTTTTTTTGATGCGCTATCATCCATTATTCTTGGCCACCAACTCTCATTAAATACTGCAAAAGTCCAAACCTAATTTATTGTTACGGTTTTTTTTTCCTCCGACATGGCGATGGCTGCCTTTTAGCTAATTTAACATTGTAACAGTTAAGTTCATGAGCCTTTTAGCCTTTTCTTGCATCAAAGGCGGAAATATGTGAATTCTATTTCCGCCATTGTCCGATGACTGAAATATTTCAAAAATAAGCAAGAGATGTAATCATGACTGCTTTACTATCGACCGAAAATTTATTAGTTTGCGTAGATTTAAAAGTTGAAAAGAATTTGAGTTCACTGACTACTAAATCTCCCTGAGTTTGGTCTGCAGTAGCTATCGAAAAATTACGAAAAAATGCCTCGTCTCTTGGCCACGCAGTCTCATGTTGTACATGGATATGTGGGAAATAAGGCTGCAACGTTTCCCTTACAGTGTCTAGGCTGGGATGTGGATTGTTGTAACAGTGTTCAGTTTTCCAACCATACCGGATATGGTTTAGATAAAGTGTTTGGGACTATAACGAGGGAAACAGATTTGAAGGAACTCTTATCAGGTCTTTTTGATAATTTTTCCCAAGACTACCAAGCCTTACTTTCAGGCTACTTGCCCAATAAGAATTCCGTTCGATGTATGGGAACATACTACGCTAAATTTAAAGAGGCGAATCCAGAAATGATATGGCTTATGGATCCTGTTATGGGTGACGAAGGACAATTATATGTTAGTGAGGATGTTATACCAGAATATAGAAAGCTGGCTTTGTCTCCAAAACAGCTAGTCGATATAATAACTCCGAATCAATTTGAGCTGGAGATACTTTATGGGGGGAAAATCAAGACTAAAGAACATTTGAAGAAGGCCTTAAAGAAATTACACCAAACTATCCCAGTGATCATTGTCACATCCTGTGACTGTAAGATGTTTGATGACCAAGATTTTATTTATTGCGTAGCTTCAATGGAGGGTAAAACCCCCATTGTTTACAGAGTGCCGTTTATTGATTCGTATTTCACTGGGGTTGGTGATTTGTTTTCTGCTTTGTTATTGGATCGAGTGTATAAGATCTTATCGAACCCTACAACAACATTAAAATTTGAAGACCAAGTCAATAATGTTCTTAATGTTATTCAGAAGGTTTTGAAAATTACTAGGAGCTATGCTTCAGGAAAAATGAAAGCAAAAATGGGTTCCGCCTTGGAAATGAAAGAAATGGAATTGCGTCTTATTGAATCAAGAGATATATATGAAACAATCAACATTCATCAAACAGATTATATTTACGCAAGGTTGTGATGAAACTTTATAGAGTCATATTTTCACCAAAGAAAATTAATGTTGACATTTGTAAAATAGTGAATAGTTTTTTATGTTCAAATGCATACATCCCTTGCGGGTAGTTTCTTTTGGTTTAACCTGACTTCCACCTTTGGCTATTCTTTTTATACCGCCAAAAGACTATAAAAATGATACATATCGTTGAAAGGATATATGGTTTACGCTTACTATTTCGTTTGATGTAAGCAATATTTCTGAAATTTTAAACGAAAATATTATCTTTTTTATTATCTTGTGTTATTTATTTTCTCTCCCGTTCTTAGTTTCAGGATTGTCACTGTTCTTGTATAACTGTTCAAAAAGTTTCATCGATGAAGTTCGCAAATTGTCAATTTTTGTTCCAACATCGTCATCATTAACCTCATCTCCAGCTTGAATCCGAGAAACCAATTCCCTTAAGGATGAAATTTGATCTTTTAGTCTTTGAGAATCAGTTTTATCTAGCTTACCTTCGAATTCCTTAATGGAATTTTCTGTGTCATTAGCTAGCTGGTCAGCTTTGTTAGCGGTTTCGATGGCATTCCTTCTGGCTCTATCCTGATTTTTATATCTTTCCGCTTCATTAACCATTCGATCAATCTCCGTATCAGATAGCCCAGACGCTCCGGCAACAGTGATGGAAGAGTCTTTGTGGCTGGCGAGATCTTTTGCTGAAACGTTGATGATGCCGTTCGCATCGATATCAAAAGTGACTTCAATTTGTGGGATACCTTTTGGAGCTGGAGGAATGCCCGCAAGAGTAAAATTACCTATTAATTTGTTATCCTTGACTAACTCCCTCTCACCTTGGAAAACTTTAACTTCCACCGATGTTTGACCTGATGCCGCAGTTGAAAAAATTTGAGATTTCTTATTGGGAATTGTAGAATTTCTTGGGATTAATTTTGTAAAAACTCCTCCTAAAGTTTCAATACCCAATGATAGGGGAGTGACATCTAGCAACAAAACATCGGTAACTTCACCAGACAAGACCGCAGCCTGTATAGCGGCCCCTAAAGCGACTGCTTCATCAGGGTTAACAGCTTTTGATGCATCCTTACCGAATAATTTCTTTACAGTATCTGCAACCTTGGGCATCCTTGACATACCACCAACTAATAAAACATCCGATATATCTGAAGCGGTAATTCTTGCGTCTTTCAGTGCTTTTTTGACAGGATCAACCGTTCTATCAATCAATGGGGCGGTTATATTCTCAAGCTGAACCCTAGAAAAGGGCATACGAATATGCTTTGGGCCTGCAGCATCAGCAGTTATGAAAGGCAAGTTTATTTCTGTAGAGAGTGTAGAAGACAGTTCGATTTTAGCCTTTTCAGCGGCTTCTCTTATTCTTTGGACAGCCATACGGTCATTACTCAAATCGATACCGGTTTCTTTCTTGAAATGAGAAATAATTTCTTGCAACAAATAAATGTCAAAATCTTCGCCACCCAAATGGGTGTCACCATTGGTAGATTTAACCTCAAAGATACCGTTATCGATGTCCAGGATTGAAATATCGAAAGTACCACCGCCCAAGTCGAAAACAGCAATGACTTTTGGCTCTGATTTATCTAGACCGTAAGCTAGGGCAGCAGCTGTTGGTTCGTTGACAACACGTAATACATTAAGCCCAATAATTTGTCCTGCGTCTTTAGTAGCTTGTCTTTGGGCATCATTGAAGTAAGCAGGAACGGTGACAACAGCATTTTTGACGCTCTTCGCTAAGTAAGCCTCCGCTGTTTCCTTCATTTTATTTAAGATAAAACCTCCTATTTGGGCGGGGGAGTACGTTCTGTTTCTAGCCTCTACCCAGGCATCTCCATTAGAATGCTTGACGATTTTGAAAGGAACCTGATTAATATCTCTTTGGACTTCAGCGTCCTCGAAACGGCGGCCGATTAAACGCTTAGTAGCAAACAAAGTGTTTTCTGAGTTTATGACGGATTGTCGTTTGGCTGGCTCACCAACTAAACGTTCTCCGTCTTTAGTGAAAGCCACTACAGACGGAGTAGTTCTTGAGCCTTCTGCATTTTCGATAATTCTCGGAACTTTACCTTCCATAATAGCTACCGCAGAATTGGTAGTACCTAAATCAATACCGATAACTGCATCTGGAATTTTGGTTGACTGGAAACGGGTCAGAATACGAAGTATATTATGTGCTTTAAAGGCTTTCCATGATGGTAACATGTTACTTGAATTTAAGTTCTTAATTATGACCAGTGAAATAGTTACAAATGCTCTTCGGTAAAAAAATCAATAGGGTATCAATTAATCGCCATGATTTTGAAGTTTGCTAATCTTAGTTAAATAATCATTTTTGAGATTTGTTCTTTTTTTGATGTTCTACGTCTGACCCTTTAAAGGGTGCTGCAATGTGACTTAGCATCTCCCCTGCAAAAATCAAAGTAAAAATTTAAGACCCGATTAAACTATTCCTGTGCTAAACCACTCAGTTGGAAAATAAATTGTGTAACTAGTCCAAGTCAAGATCTTTGACAGACCGTGTTCAAAGAATCTCGTGGTTGTTCTGTTTTCTTAATTTTTGTTAACCACCTGTAGCTTTACTAGAGTGCATTTAAGCGGGACTTGTTGACTGGTATTTCATATCATAATAAGGCACGGTTAAATTGGCCTAGTAATGAATTTACTATAGCAGTATGTTTAATTATATTGCTTTCCCAATTTATATGTTTACTTTTTTTAGGCGCAGAGACCTGCTTAGGCGATATGTATCGTAAAAATATAACCGTAACGCTAGCAACAAAATATAAACTTGAAGCTATTATAATTTTCGTATACTTAGAAGCTGTTTTACAAATAATACAGCACTTTCATAAACTTAACAATACACCCATTAAAAAAGATCTATATGAATGGGTAATATAAGTATATAAATACAAAAAGGGGTACTACATAGAAGATTTATCATTTAGAGGCAATCTTGACCTGTTGCACAGAAATGTCTGATGGTTTGTCGTCCATGAAGAAAAACTTGAAAAAATGCTCGACACCCCAACTACCAAAGAAATCGAGTAATAATGTTAGGGTCAACTTAATCTTAAAGTCATCAGTCATTGGCACAAACTTCATGGCTTCGTTTAGCTCAGGTAAAAATTCAGTAGCACTTGCAAGTGCCAAACCTGTCACACCCAATAAACCATAATACATACCTTTGTTACTCCTAATGTTTTCTCTGAATGGCTCACCTTGATAATTGACAGCAAATGTAGAGACTTGTTGTACCAACTGAATGATGAAAATACCCGTATTCAATAATGATGGAGCAAATTCCTTTTCAAGATCAACTTGTGGCTCTCTGGGTTCCAATTTATAAATCTCTGTAGTGATGTAAACTAAAGTGGCAATATGAACGGCAAATTGAGACAAAATAGATCCCATAATGTAAACATTGAAAATTCCGGACTGTGGCCTTTGCTTGGATAGTTTTTCTAAAGGTTTACCACGGGAAATACTCAAGAAACAAACCGATAGTAACAAACCGGAGACAGTGGCTTGACCATCACCAAATTTGACACCAGCCATGTAAATGATGGACAAAGAGTAGGCACTGATTAAACAATTCAAGGCCAAGATTTTGTACATTTGAATTGTGTTAACTAAAGCACAACGGCCTTGACGTATAATGTTAGTAACAGCAGAAACATTGGCCAGTTTCGAGGTAAAAGGGGCAGCGCAAGATGCATCTCCTAACTTTAGAGCTGGTGCTTCATCACCTTGGGCATCACCAGCAGAGTTCAACAACAAAGAAGCTAAGTCAGCAGGTTTTTTTTCCGATAGTCCATTTGGTTTGATGACTTCAACAGGTTTGGAATTTGCTTCTTCAACTGCTTTTCTGATTTCTGGCGTAATGACGGTACCTTTGCTTTCTAAAGCTTTCAGATAATGAGGATTTTTTGGACCAGGTGGGAATAAGTGTGCAATCGGTTCAGGAACAGGTGGCTGTGGTTGATTCCATCTAGCCATAAATTCAGTTTGCTTTATATACATCATTTTCATACCTTCCAATCTGCGTTGTTCACCCAATTTTTTCAAACCTTCTTCGGTACCATTCAACAATGCAATACCAACATGAGCTTGTTTCAAAGCACCAACATCATTAGTACCATCACCGCACATTAAAGTTTGATATCCCATATCCTTTAGTGTATTCAGCAAGAACTCCTTTTGGGATGGTGAAACACGTGCGTAAACCCAGGTGTGACGTAATAGATCCCTTAATTGAGAATGCCCTTCCAAGGCATTCAAAGCATATCCAGTAACAGCAATATCATATCTATCAAATAATTTAGAATGATCAAAAGTGTCTTTTGATGGATCAAATGGGATGGAAACTGTCTCTTCAACATCACGGAACAGCAACTGATTGTCGTCAGATTTACCTGCTCTGTCTAAGATTAAAGTTTCGCCAAAAACTATGCCAACTTCTTTAGCCACATGAACAGCAGTTAATGGATTATCACCAGTAATCATAATAGAACGATGGGAGGATTCATTTAACATTTTAATGGTTTCAATAGCGTCATCCTTCAGAGGACAATGGAAAATCAAAAACCCATTAAAGGTTAATTCAGATTCAACATCATCACGGTTTAGATCATCAATTTTAGACTGAGACATTTTTGGCAACGACTTAGAAGCCAAAGCCAAAACTCTTGAACCAGAGCGTGTAAAGGATTTATAGATTTCGTCATAATTCTTGGGAATGTCAGAAAGCCTTTCACGAATCGTTTCAGGTGCACCTTTGACAGCAGCAAACAAGGCATCGTTGTGAGAAGCAATAGAAGCAGACCTTTTTAAAGCAGAAGAAAATTGAAATCTACGGATAATATCCAATTTTCCGGTGCCCTCTCTATAGTTACTGTTTTTTCTTTCGACAGCCCAACCAACAGCCTTTAAGGTCGCCTTTTCCATTGGGTCACCAACAATATCACCATCTTCCAATTTAACTAAAGCGTGAGCAGCACCAATGACAAGAATTGTACTTTCTGGTGCTTCGGCAGCGCTGTACAAGTGACGAATGTTTTCGGAGTCCGCAGAGATACCAGCTAGACCTTCAAATACAAGATCTTCGCCGGTCAAAGTACCAGTTTTATCAAAACAACAAACATCAATTCTACCAGCAAATGGAATTCTAAATGGTTCAGTACAATAGACATAGAACTTGGCAAGGGCAGCCAGAGAACTGTTGACAGCCATGGTCAATTCCATTGGTAACTCAGGAGGAACAACAGATGTAATAATTAATATACAGTCCAAGATCAATTTGGATTGAATTCTACCCATTTTTGTACCCTCAACCCAAACGTACCAGGATGCAATAACAGCGAAAATCAACAAGAAAAGAATGAACATCAACGCTTCCTTATTATCGACGGAAACACGTTCAGCGGAGTAAATCATAACTCGAACTAAAGAACCCTGAGATGTTTCAAAGCCAGTTTTGGTGACGATGGCTAAGGCACCTCCATCAGGTGGAGGAGGGATATCTGATTTATGTTCAGGAGGTGTTACTTGTAATGCCTTTGTACCACCATGTAACACAGCAATCTTGTCAACACCGTCCAGTTGTAAATTATCTTCACTAGGACGTAATTTAATGGATTCCTTTAACAAGGGAGTAGATTCACCTGAAAGCATTGCTTCATTAACAATAGCGGAGCCATCGAGCAAGATCAAATCGCAAGGAATTGCGCTCTCCTCGGCGGTTCTTGTTATAGACACTAAATCCATAGGTAACAATTCATTGGTTTGCAATGCTACCCATTTTTTGTTTCTAAACACGTTAATGGTATAAGGTTTGATACCCATAGTTCTAAATTCCTTCAAGGCAGTTAATCTTTGAAATACTGCAGCTGCCTCCATGGAGATAATCATGAATAAGTTAAACAAAGAATAATACCAGAACTCATCCAATAGCCATAAGGCAACACAGAAAACTTGGAAAACAAACAATGGCGCAACAGCGTGCTCTTTGAATAACTCCATAAATGTTGGAATAGGAATATCAAAACTATTCTCACCATATAGTCTCTTCAAATGAGTTAGGTCACCGGAATGGCCCTTACATTTTTGGAAATCACCGATCTTTGAAGATTCATCAACAAGGAACTTTGGTGAAGAAAATACCTGCTCATTTTCATGCCACAAGAATCTTTTCTTTTGAAATTGGAAAAAAGTCTGCAAAGAGCCCGCTTCAGTTACTCTCTGAATTTCAACGATACCATCAGAACCATTATTTGGAGTGGTGTAGATGAGAATGTGAGTAGCTTCATTGACATTTTTAGTAGTACTGTAGTTGAATTTCGCCTTGATCTTGACATTCCAAGCAGGCATTAACATGACTAGGATGTTCAAGGATACCAATGTCCCCAAGTAGACAAAAGTCCACTCAGGTCCTTTGATGTAACGATCATATTGCTGGAAATATAGTTGGGCAAAGGTAGCGTATAACGGGAAAAACGGTAATACGTACGGCTTTGCTATTAATGACTTTGGTACCAGCAATGTCGAGTCCCTAACAATAGGACTGCTCACAAATGATTTCTTTGTCATTTACCGATTCCTATGTTTCTGTAGGTCTGATATGTCAACTATGTCTAGAGCTAAAAGCTTGCTAAAGCTTCATGTTATATGGTGGAAGAGACATTGCCACTTGGCTTTATTCAGAACACGCGAAGAGGAAGAGAAACGCGTAACGTATGGCGTGACAAGAAGCCACGAATGAGCAAGTAAGATAAGCCAAAGTATCACACATATTCATTAACAGAAGATATAGTGCCCCATAACTGCTTACAACACATTCAAACAAAAGAAGGAAATAAGCGTTTTAATACATAATTCTTTAATACACGAATAACAATTAATGAACTAAATAATCTGGAAATGAACTGAAAATTATGAATGACAAAAAGAAAAAAAGCCAAGAATGGAAGTCTTTTAGTAAACATTCCTGTGACATCAGACTCTCCAAACTTTATCGTCAGCAACCATTAAGTTATTTCTGTCCGACATGATCTTCAAACCTGCTAAATATTCTTGAGCGGAGAATTTTTCCTCCTCCGGTAGTTCTTCGTTGATTCTTTCGAACAAAGAGGCCACAGGATAGGATTCTTCTTCAAATATTTCTGTTTGCATCAGACGCGCAATAATACCTGAGATTAAAGACAACCTACCAGTAGAAATGGTACCAGGCTCCACATTGTCAAAAGAAATAACTGACTGTTGTTGCTCATCATCCTGACCTGCAGAAGATACGTTAGGTAATCTTGGAGTACCGACCTCGGTAAGAGGTCCCGACGAACCTTCCTCAGGTGCGTGAAGATGTTCTCTACGTCTTGGAGACACTCTCAACCCCAGTTGAAGCCTTCTTTGTAATTCAGCTTCCTCATCCGCAGGAAGCGGTGACATTATATCGTTATCGTCTTCACCAGCGTTCTGTTCGTCATCTTGAAAACGTAATATTCTGCGTGCTGACGATGGCGTGGCATTAACGGAAGATGCCGTTGACCTTCTTGGAGTAGATTTGATTGGGGATCCAGAGTTGCTTGCTGGTTGTCTGACTCTTTGTCTTTTTTTCGGTGATTTCTGTGGAGACCTCTTCGACAAAGCTTCTTCGTATTCACTTTCCTCTTCATCGATATCATTGCCGATATCCTCACCCAATAGTGCAAACCTTAGTAGATTGGCAGCCACTTTAGCATCCACCTTGTTGACTGTTTTGGATAACCTGACTTTGGCGTGAGCTGTGGCTAATCTGATCAAAGTCTCCAAAGTTCTTGCAGTAATGGGCGATTTTTTGGTATTATCATCGTTTCTTAAATCAGTATAATTTTTCACAATAACATTGATGGCTTCTTGTGTTAACTGTGGAATAACCCTTTCCTTGGCATATTGAACGTACTTTCTTAAGAATGGGATGGTGACTAGCTTTGGAATTTCTGTACCGTTATAGTTACCTTTGTTTTTTGCTAACTTAGCACCTGCTTGTAATAAGGGGTTGAACTTTTCGAAGACATGGTCTTCATCATCTTCTCCTTCATTTTCTACACCAGCCCCGGAGTTGGAATGCTCTTCAGGATTTATATCTGCATCCTCCCCAACGGCTAATGATAAATTCAAACGCTCTCTCACAGGTTCACCCTCTAAATAACCTGGAGGCAAATATCTGTGTGTTCTTAAGACATGCTCACTAATGGATCTATCTCTGATTTCATTGATATCGTCTGTCACAACAAATAGTAAATCAAAACGAGACAACAGCGAGTCCGGTAGGGCAATGTTTTGGTGTGGATCTCTATTGACATCGTACTGCCCAAAAACGGGATTTGCGGCAGCAATAACACTACAACGAGCATTTAATGTTGTGTGAATACCTGCTTTGGCAATCGTCACCGTTTGTTGTTCCATTACTTCATGAATGGCGACTCTATCCACATCTGTCATCTTATCAAATTCATCAATACATACAACCCCGCGGTCAGCAAGAACCATGGCACCAGCCTCTAGTCTTCTTTCACCTGTTTCCCTATCAGTAGTGACCGCTGCGGTCAAACCGACACCGGAAGAACCTCTACCAGTAGTAGCAATTGCCAGTGATGCTGTATTCAACACAAACCTTAGCAATTGGGACTTGGCAGTGGATGGATCACCCACCATTAGGATATTGATGTCACCTCTTAAATGCGAGCCATTTTCTAAATTTTTCTCCACACCTCCCATGAGCATCAATAAAATGGCTTTCTTTATATGGTCATGTCCATAAATAGAAGGCGCTAAAGATTGAGACAAGATATCGAAAATGTCCTTTTTTTTGGATAGTTTATTGATATTTCTTATATCGAAATCTGTCAACATTTGTCTCGCAGCGACACCCGTGGATCTGGCGTGGAGAGGATACACCGTATTACCTAGGATCAGAGTTTTGAACCCGATCAATGTATTAGAGTTGGACTGGTTCATGCCACCAGCACCAAGCGACTTGAATACCCCGACAACGTTAACTCTGTCACCTGGCTTGGTCTTGTCCACAAGGTCGTCATCGAGAATGACGTCAATGGACCTGGGAAGTTGGCCAGCGGGGGCCATTTCGGGCATTTCTTGCACAGTGATACGCTGATGGTCTATGAACGTACTATACCCATATTCGGTGGTTAGTTTGTTACCTTCAGTGTCCTCCGTTGGATAGATGGCAGGCGTTGGGATGCGGGTGGTGAGAGTTGTAGTAGCATCTGTATAATCTCTGTAATGGAATCTACCGGTCTTTGCCGCGTAGTGGACAGATCTGATAAGCTTTGGCCTGACCAACGAAGTCTTAGTTACGATACCCTCAACAGAGACCAGTTTGTTTAAATGTTGTGCCGTTAGAGTACGAGGAGACAATGCGTGTGCACCAAATGAGCCTTTGAACGAAAGCTTCCAAGGATGGCGAGACGATACTGCAGAGGCATTGGGATGTGGAACATCGTCCATGGAATCTGCTAGGTCAGTGAGCGCCTTTTCGGCAGGCGGGATGAAGTATGCTGGTTCGACTAAAATGCCCGACCAGAACGACCTGTCGAATTCTCTCAAGTCATCAAGCGAGATGATAATCCTGTGAGGGAGTATATTCAATGAGGTGGACGATGCTGCTTTCTTTTCCTTTTCAAGATCATCACCGTCGTCATCACCTAGCAAATCTCGTTCGTCTGCGTCATCTTGATCATCGTTGTAGTTGGCCGCGTTATTGCTGTTGTAAACTTGTATGGACCTTACAGAGTCTCTGTATGAGGTGAAAGTATCTAAAAACTCTTGAAATCTGCGCACTCTGTCACCAAACACAGCGTCTGGAGCGAAAAAAGTAGTAGCGTCTCCATCAAATCCCGTTGAGCCTTCCATAATTGACGTTTGTATCTTTTTGGTGCGCTTATAGTGGAGTTCAATACGAGCAGTAGGATGAAAATGCTTCAAGGAGAAGAGCGTAGGCCTT
>LPNX010385084.1:371088-448979 GCA_001517045.1 Pseudotsuga menziesii | reverse complement strand
GGTCAAATTGTATCTTAACAAAAGCTTATATAGGACATGAACATGATACTTGGCTTGTCCAAATTCTATTCCCCCTTTTTAAGACACTTCATCGTATCAAAGATAAACGCAACTACATTCGAATGTTCAATAGAACATTGAGTTCTTTATAGTAGGTGAAGATATTAATTTTTAGAAATTTGTTAACGCGTACATTGCAATATTTCAATACAAGTTGGACACATTTTTTGATGAATTAATTTGTATGTTTTTAAAACTTTTATAGATAGATGAGAATTAACAATAATATTTAAATACAATTATTAATATTATTTATGATTGCCTTTAGTTTGACATTTTTTTGCATCATACACCACTTGATTTCCCCATTCAAAATATTTTTTTAATTTGCGTTCTTAAATCAAATATTTGTAATTAAAATGATCTCATAAAAGCCAACAAGGCACGCACAAAGTTTTGTAAATGTGTATTTTTAAGTTAATATTTTATAATTGCAATAATCTCATATAAGCCAACAAGGCATGAAATAAATTATTGACTTTTATTTGCGTATATTCATTAATAAGAGGAGTTTATCAATGCAGTATGTAATTTTTGAAATAAAGCCCCATATAATTAAAGTTGCAATTGTTTAAAAACACAAAATTTATTGCTAATGAGTGCTAAGTGGTATTAAGGGTAGTACGTGATTGGTCATAAGTGAGTGACATTGAACTATAAGAAATTTGATTTCTCAATTCATTTTTTTTGTAAGTTTGTATTACTAACTCAATTATGATTAACTGAAATAATCTCTTACAGGCCAACAAAGCACGAGATATGTTCTATCTTTTATCTTCTTATATGCATTAAATGAATGTATAAATGTGGTATGTAATTTTTGGAATAAAATACAATGTAAAACCATATAATTAATTGATAATGAGTACTAAGTGGACTATTTAGACTCATTCGATATGTGCCATAAATAAATTCAAAAGAGCATGGGGTCATATATAAAGTTCAACTAAAAAATTTGAAAAATATGTTTCAACATCTATTTCTTCGACATTTAAAAATCTTATCATTTTCTTTACCTTTTGGTGAAAGTAATTCTCGGCCATGATTTCTTAATTCGATTTCTTCACACTTTCATTGTGTATGTATAATGTTGTACCTAACAACTATCCCAATTTTGACGAATTTATAGTTATTATTTGGTTCGACATCAATACATTTCTTATAATTTATTTTATGTTAATTTAATATTGTGATTTCCTTCCAATCATGCTAAATTATAATATGTTATTTAACAATAAAAATATTTAATATGATACTTTGTTCACTTCAAATATAGATAGAGATCTTCTTGTAATAAAACATGCAATTATGTGTGCAACTTAACTTCATTAATCCTACATTTTATATCTTCATGAATATTTTTTCTCACGATTCAACAAATTACAGATTTTCATAACTCCTCCTAATTTATGGCATACCGAACTAGTTATAAATGATACAACATTTCATTTTTTATGATTGTATATTAAAAACACTTGGAGTAAATAAAATTTGTGATCAATAAAAACATTCTTTCTAGGATTAGTTTTTCCAATTTTAATGGAATATTTCTTTAATGCATAATTTTTACAAATTAAATGAAATAAATAAAATGTTTACAAAAAAAATTCAATGTCATAGAAGTCCTTGTAATAGAATTTTTCTAGATTTCTTGAAATAGGTGTTCTAGACTTCTGTGTAAATAAAAGGGCAGATTGAGAGGGATTTTACCTATGAAATGATTCATGAGCTTGAAATGATAGATCATTGCTCTATTATATCTCCCCTCACAGGTCAAGTAGACCACAATGGCCTTCAACAGTTGTTTCCAGTTCTCTTCCAGCCATGATGATGGAACACTCTTCTTCCATATTATTCCCTTATGCTTAGCCTTAAGGTAAGACCTAAATTCCACCTCTTTTGGTATAGTGGCCTTGAACCATTTCTCTCTTGTGGAAGGGAGTTCTGTCACCTCAACTATTAGTGCTTAATATATGAGAAACTCCTCTTTTCCTATGACTGCTTTTGAACCATCAAAGGAGAGGGAAAAAGCTTCAACCACCTGCTAATGGAAGCCTTGTATTTTTTCACATAATTTGTAACATCCCACCTCTTGGAAAAGTCTAAAACCTCAGGATGAGCTTCTAAATGACTGGTATCACCTAGCTCCTGCCTGAGAACTGGTCCACTCTTCTTCATATTGATGGGTGTATTTCCAAGGTAACTACAAAACGGTTTTCAGACTTGTATGTTGCTTATTTTAGAGATAGTTGTTTCAGGTGAAGAGAATGACAATTTCAAAAATGAAATCAGATGGAGACTTTAGGCACTTATTATGAGGGTTTTATGTCGTTTATGGAGGTTGAGGTCACAAAAATGATGACAGCAGCTCGATCCTCTAGATCTCTTTCCCACATAACCGTAACCCACTTCAGTCAGAGCTTTCGGCGGCTATT
Organism: Pseudotsuga menziesii; assembly: GCA_001517045.1. Classification (NCBI taxonomy): domain Eukaryota; kingdom Viridiplantae; phylum Streptophyta; class Pinopsida; order Pinales; family Pinaceae; genus Pseudotsuga; species Pseudotsuga menziesii. The sequence goes on along the minus strand of LPNX010385084.1, from coordinate 446,484 downwards.
TGATTATCTTTTGTACAGGTGGAGGGAGACTGAGGGTTTGTTGTCAGATTAGTGTTCTGAAAATTGCATAATGACCCTTTTCACTCATTTCCCCATGCAGTCATACAACTCCAGATATTTTCGGTTGGTAATCATGCTCTCAAATGATCCTTTATCATGCTGACAAGGTCGGATGTGACAATTCCTAACCATTTCCTTGTTTTTCAGTTTCGGTGGTTAAGATCCTCTGGGATTTTGTTAGCTAGCCACCGAAAAGCTAGCTTTTGGTGGCTAACAGAGTGTTACCTTTCTTGCTTAAGCCACTAGAACCCTTTACCCCATCATCGTGGTGGGATTCTAATTTCGGCAAATAACGACCTCATTTGAAGACTTTTTTAACTACCGAAATTGTGTTCTTTAGGTGATTAATAATATGACCTAACTTTCGCCTAAACCATCGAAAGGGTTTTTCACCCGATGCCTATCTTCCTGCTTTTGGTGGTTAGCATACATGTTTCACCTTTCTCTAATCTGTCAAAAGTGACCCTTTTCGGTGGCTAATGAGATGTACTGAGCCTCGCCTAAGCCACCGAATGTACTTTTTCCAATGCTGCGTGCCACTTTCTTTCGGCAGTTAAAACCTTTCTTGTTTCTCTCTCTTATCTACTGAAAGCACCTCTTTTTGGTGGCTAATGAGTTTTCTGTAGTCTCTCCTAGGCCACCTAAAGTGTTACTCTTGCTCAGATTGCTTTCGGTGGTTCGCCTTTGCTCCGTGATAAACTGTTTAGCCATCGAAAGCGACCCTTTTCGGTGGCTAATGAGCTATAATAGTCCTCGCCTAAGCCACCGAAAGCTATAACTTGTAAAATTTTCATCCAAATAAAAAACAGAGGCTTTCAAATTGTTAGTGATATTCATATCTTTAATTACACAAGAAGATTCTTCCTACTATCAAATTTTTTTTTATTTTGGGAGATAACATATTCACTTGTATATTTTATGTATGTACCCCGATGTTTATTCTGGGAAGTATCTGTAATGTAATTGATTCATTTCATACCCCAATGTTCCTATCAGGAGATTCAATAATGTAAACAAGTCATGTAAAGTCAAATAGGGTAATCTTCCTTATTGTTCAAGGGTTAAAGTCCCTGCAGTTGTGGGGCACTAGGGTTATTAGACTCTCCTAGAGAAGTCAGCCCTAGGTGAGTTAATGTAAGTTGGGTCATTAGTACCCCAGTTGTGGTTACTTGAGTCTACATAAATAATTTAGGATTAATTGAGCCTACATAACAGAGTCAAATATTAAGTGAACAAAAAAATATAGATAGAGAGTGAGACTCTCTATTTATCACACACACACACTCACTCACTGGGGCGCATGAGTGAGAGAGAAGAAGCTGTAATTAGAGAAAGAGACAACTGCTGTCAGAGATCATCTTTATGTTTTCAGGTTTTACTTTTAATATTGGTGCTCATTCTATCACTGAGGAAGTTACGGGGTTTTCTCCTTTATGGTTTCCCTAAGGAAAATTCTTTGTGTCTCTTATCTCTTATGATTATTGTTGTGCATGTTATTCTCTCAAATAAGATCCTAATGATCATATTGCTTAAATGATAAAAATCTAACATGGTATCAAAGCTAACCTAAGAAGAAGACACTGTGCAGTTGTAGAAGCTAGGGCTTCTTAGTTTTTGGGTATCTCTCCACAATCCATCAACAAAATAAGGCTAGGCTAACTCTCCATTGAAGGGCACATCTTTCTGTTGAAGCAGAATTTGATTTCGGGCATTTTCAGTTTTTGGTGCTGGAAATTAGAGCTTTTTACAAAAGAGGAATTTTTGAGAGAGCCCAGCATAGGATTTCGCTCCTCATCAAAATCAAATTTTAGAGACCTAGGTCAATATTTTTGGTTGGGTGAAACTCCAGGAAATTCAAACCCTAGTTTGACCTCGGGCCTGAAAAATCCTAAAATACTGAAACTGATAGTTTTGGAAGATTCACTATATATAGAGATTGGAGAAGAATCAGGTGCTGAAAATTTTAGAGGTAAAATATAAATTCCTTATGTACATTGTGTACAAGTTTTAGAATCTGATTCACTGTATTCTAGGAAATATGATTTATCCAAGTTAGGGTTCCATCCTCTCCCAAGATTCCTCCCCAAACAGGACACCTGGGGAGAATTGCTATATCTCAGGATATGAAGGTACATAGGAAATTTATCAAGATGTTCCAGAAATGGAATGGATGGCAATTTCTACGGTAAATTTTTTAGACCCTGAAGATGAAACAGTGACACGTAGATGTCCGTACAACTTCGCTATGCTGAATATTCCTGAAAATGGTCACCTTTGGAAAAATCTCATAAGTCCCAATTGGTGAAACCAATTCTAATGAAACCTATGGTGTTGGAACAAGGATAGATAAGGCTACCTCAATACAAAATTTTAGACATAGAGGAGTAGCAATTTTAGAGATACTGTAGAAACATTACCAAGAATTTCTCTAGAAGAAATTGGTAAACTAGGGCTTCATGTTCCGTGAGCTTCCTTCCATTGTTTTCAAAAAAGGAGTACATTGGATAGCTTTCCTTGAAGAAATATATATTTCTATAAAATTAGATCTGAAATATTCAAATTTTTGAAAATTAGGGTTTCTCTGACAAACCCTCGATCAGGCAGCTCCAGAACCAGGATGGACATCTCAAATCGGTAAGATCTAATCTTTAGCTATTTATAGTTGAGGTTCTCGTTTCAAGATGACTAATCACACCAGCTTGATGAAAAGCTTGGTGAGGCTGACAACTTCCAAGCATGGAAGTATAGGATCTCACTAGTTCTTGAAGGAAAAGAATTGGACACCTACATAAGTAGAGAGGTTCCAGTTCCAGAGGGAGATGAGGCTAAAAGCATTACATAAGAAGAACTTGGTCAAGGACAAGAAGATCATTGCTGATTCAATCATGGATCACCTTATACCACAAGTGTCTTCGCTAAAGACACTGAAAGAGATCTGTTGTAATCTCACAGATCACATAAGGTTACCAATAATACACACTAAACATACATAAATATAGAACAGAGACAAGAGACAAGAACAGATAGAATTAAACAGATTATATTATTACAATGAGTTCATACAAGGCAGAGAACGGAACTGAGTTCTCATTTGGCTCAACAGCCTAATATATATGATTTACAAACAGTTACAAAATAACTACCTGTTGGTTCGGTGAACCGACATGACTTTTTAGATGGCCGACTTAATATCTTAGTTCAGTCGGCCAACCGACTTAGTTGGCTGATCAACTAAGTCGGCTCATCGACTAAGTCAGTACTTGTTCAAGTCGACCTATCGACTTTCTCCTTCTACATCTCCCCCACGAACAAAACATTTCTTCATCCCGAAGAAACAGGGAGGTGCACAAAATTGGTTTGTTTTGGTCCTTCAAAAATTTACTGTGGCGGACTGTGAAGACGGATGGTTGGTCATTTTTATACACAGACCTCAACAATGGCTGGAGCTATGATGGCGAGGTGATGTTGGAAGTCTGTCCAAGCCTGTAAAGCTTTCTGGATATCAATGGTCAGTGTGGTTAAACTTGACAAGATTGACATCTTCTCTGCGATAGAGACTTCGGCTATCTTCTCCATGTTGGGGCCTATTAACTGGTCCTGAACCTCTGCAGTCTCGATCAGTCATTTCATCTACGGGTAGATGATGTCAAATTTTTCTAAGTTGGGGAGAGCTTGTTGCACCCACTAATGTGCTTCCCTTTCTAGTTTCTGTAGTTTGGTAGTTTCCAGCACTATCTATTCTTCTATCATCGGTCTAAGTGCTGCCTCCATGGTCTTCTTGCTCTCCAAAGCCTAAATCCCTTGCCGAGTATATTGTGTCTGTTGATAGACTTTCCCATAGTGAGTAGGCCAGTCTCTTAGTACTTCTTCGATTACAACAGACTCCTCCATATGGTCCTACAATACTTTGTATGCTTTTGAGAATGCAGTGTGCTGTGCTAATAGGAGTCTGGCAGTTTCCTCTTTCTGTTCCTCCTTGGTTTCCTGGAGGTGTGCCTAGATGGTCGACACCATGCGCTCAAATAGCTGGTATGCTCTTTCGATTAGTCTATCAGTGTCGACTTCTATGGGGCCTGGTATGACAGACTGAGCTAAAGTCCTACATTTGTTGAGAAACTCGACATGTTCTATATTTTTGTCTGTGATTTCTTTGGTTTTTTGCTCACTCCTTGTATTTGCTTCTTTGGCTAGAGTCTTGAGGAGTTGGCCCACCTCTGTTTCAGTCAAGGAGCTTGCATCTTTCAAACTAATCTGAAATCTAGGAGTCTTTACATGATGCTCCTTCCTCTTTTTGTGCTTTTCTGCTTCCGTCTCCCGTGTACCTGCAATAGTTGAGGGGGGGCCTTTAGTTTGCAGGATAGAAGTCGATGGTTGGTCTGATTGGGGAGGTGGAATGGTAGCTACCTTTGGTTGTTTCGATGTACTCGGTTGTGATAGGTCTGTCTATGAATCAGGGGGTGGTGGGGGTGGTGGTGATGGAGTTGGTGAATGGTCGAGGGTGATAGGTTTGGGGGAAGTATGGTGTGGACTTGCATCGGAAGGTATGTCTTCTCCCGGTGGTGTAGGGGTTGGTAGGTCGGCTTGGGGTACGGGGTCAGTTGGTTCAATGGTAGAGGTCACTTGTCCAATAACGTCACCTTCTTGGTCGGATTGTCATGTGAAGGTCGACGTGATGGGTGCAAATACTGAGGGTTGTGTTCTGCTACTTGTATAGAGAGGATCCTGGGTGGAAATTTTCTGGGTTGACTGAAACAGCGCGGGCAATGTCTCGAAGAAAGCCTGTAAGTCGGTGTCTTTGTCAAATTTGGATTTTATTGCCTTCGGCATTGCACTTTTGTATAAGTCGAGGGGGCTGATCGACTATTGTGCCGGTGCTTTCTCCTAGACTATTTGTGACGGTGATGGAGGTGGAGGTCTCGACACAAGGTCGAAAATGTCTTCAGGCATCGTCATAGTTTTTTCTTTCTTTGGTAGACCTTCTTGGGCTCCTGCTTCAACAAAATGCTGGAACTGTGTTTCGACTGTCACTTTATTTGCAGCGGTATCATCTATAATTTCAAGGGCCGCTGCTACCAGTTCCTCTTCATCATCTGATGAGTCAGCAATGATAAGTTTATGCTTACCTTTTCCTTGTTGTTGTTCTTTCCCTTTTATTTTCTTCCTGGCTGCTACTATTTCCTTGGTGAGTTTTCGAATGATGATTTTTGAAACAGCATACTCAGGGTTGTCTGGTTCGACTTCGCCCGTCGGTTCTTGAGTCGGGGCGACACTTGCTGGGGCCAGAGGAGTTATTTGCTACTGTGGTTGTGGTTTTGTGGTTGGAGGTTTGATAGTTATCTAAAATTGACCAGTGGGTTCGACCGGTGTGTCCTCCGACATAAATGTACTTATGTAAAGGTTGAGCTCATAGTCTTCCACCTTTTCTTGGTTGGCCAGTGGCTCCTCGATCAAGAAGTTGGTCTGTTTCACTGTTGCTGGGACTGGTATCTTTGTCATGGCCTGTCGAGACAACTCTCTAAAGATTTGGTGGACAGATGGATAGTAGTCGAGGGATTTGGCATTGGAATCCTCGCCCTGCATGTACCATACAGAGGTATGGTCGAGCTCCAGCTGGATGTGGGAGTTCGTGGGTAGATTTCGTCAAATGTTCTGAGGCACCCTCCATCTAGTTGTGTGAATTTTCAGTTGTTGGAACTAGTTCTCCAGGAATACTTTCCCTTGCTCTAGTTCGTGCAGGGTTCCTTTCTGGGAGAAGGGTTTAAACCTCCACATGTCAAAACTTGATGGTTCCTGAAAGACTAGGATCCCTTTTGGACAGATATGGTACATCATGATCCATAAGATGAGGGGGGGGAACTTGATGATTCCCCCCATCTCTTGGCATCGCTCATAGACATTTTTTATCATGTCGACGACATAATCCCCCCATCTGTAGATTTGTCCATCAGTGGCAATAGTGTTGACGGCTTCCAACATTTCTAATTTGAGGTCGCCGCTTCGACCTACTAATGTGAGTGTGATTGCGATGATTTTGGCCACAATATGTGGCGTTTGAGTTGTGATTTGTCCAATCATCAACCCTTTCGAGTTTTTCCTAGAGGGTGATCCCGTAAGCTCTTTGACTAGTCCTTCTTTGATTCTGACTGGTATAGGGTCTCCTTTATTAGATAGGCCGGTGAGTTTGGAGATGACATCCCCAGAAATGTCAATCGGTTCATCAAAGTAGAACCGACTGTTGTAATAGCGATTGATGATAAATTTTACAGTAGCTTCCTTCATGCCGCCAAAGCTTGCCATCAACAGTGCATTGGCATATCCAAAGAGGGTGCTATGTTGGACATTTTCAGCTGCTTGGGTCATCTTCTTGTCGACAAAGGCCCACTCTTAAACCTTAGCCCATAGTTTCTACCATGGGCCTTCCTGTACTTTGGCATTTTTTATATTTTTTATCCTACGGACCAAGGGTGTATCTGTAGCCTGTAACTCTTTTGCCTTGGTTGATGCTCTGGTCTGTTTAGGGGCCATTGTGCTGGTTTGGTCGATGTCACTATAGGGTTCTTGGATTTTTGTCGACTGAGTGTGCTGGTATTCTATGTGTAAGGTTTGTGGTGAATGAACCCTCGAAGACCCCATATTTATAGGTGATGGTGTGTTTATGTGCGGTAATGGATGTATTAATGGTGGACTTGATGTTCCAGCTGTAGTACGCGAGTGTGAGTTAATGGTTATTTTCTTTCGGTGCTCGAGGTCATGAATGCGCGATGGGACTCTCAAGGTCATCGGCTGGTGTCAGTGCTGAGAATGGTTGACAGGAATGGTCGATGAAAATGTTCGACGGTCATGATGTTGGTTGTCGAACTGGTAATTTTCTGTCATGGTTTTCGTATCCAGGGTACTATTTTTTTTTTTGGAATTTTTAGCTTTTTATGGATTTTGGTTTCCGGTTATGGTCGTTATATGATTTTTTTTTAATGTTTTAGTCAGACTCCATTAACGAGCTTTCGAAATACTAGGCCCTGTAATGTCCTCAATCTAACTGATCCATTGGGATGTATCTCTTTGACAACGTAAGGTCCCATCCATTCTGTGTGGAGTTTCTTAGGTTTTCCTTTGACTCAACTATTGTAAAGTAAGTCAAGGTTGCCGACCAACAGGTTTTTTTTTATGTTGCGGTCATGCCATGCTTTCTGTTGTTGCTTCTATATTTCTTGGTGTTGTATAGCCATGAGTCAGTGTTCTTCCAGCTTGCTGAGTTGAAATAGTCAATCCTTCCTTGCATGTTCGACATCGACATGTAGTAGTTGTGCAATAATAGGTGTCTGCCATCGAAAATGTAGTGGGACTACTGCTTCTTTTCCATAGACTAGTTGAAACGGAGTTTGGTCAGTCGATCATTTGTAGGTTGTTCTGTATGCCCATAAGACTGCAGGTATTTTCTCATCCTAGTCATCCTTGTCAGCATTACATATTTTAGTTAACCATTTTGTTAGTGTTTTATTGAATGCTTCAATCGCTCCATTCGACTTAGGATGATATGATGTACTCCGTCGGTGGTCGATTTGGAATTGGTCGGTCAGGTTTTTGATAGTTTTGTTAATAAAGTGTGTCCCTTGGTCACTAATCAAGGTTATGGGGCATCCGAATCTAGTGATGATATTTTCATAGATGAATTTAGCAGCGATCTCACTAGAACATGTATCGACAGGTTCAACTTCATCCCACTTAGTAACATATTCTGCTGCAATAATAATATACCTTGCACCTGAGTTTTTTGCTGGGGTAGGAAATGGTCCTATGAATTCTATGGCCCAGATTTCAAATGTGAGACTAGGGTTTACTGATATTAGGGGAATTTCTGTACTAGGCAGGGGTCGACCAAGTTGTTGGCATCTGTCACATCGATTAAAAAAAGTTTTGCAATCTCTTTGGAGTGTCAACCACCATAATCCTGACTGTTGGATTTTCTTTGCAGTTGTGTTTGCTTGGAAATGTCCTCCAGTAGGTCCATAGTGTGCTTCATGCATGATTTGGTCTCATTCATGTTTGAGTACACACCTTTTGAGGATGTCGTCCAATCCCATTTTGTATAAAAATCCGTTAATGAGACTGTATGGTGCAGCCTTCATAGCTAAGATTTGTTTTTTCTTGGTATTCATACCTTTTGGTGCCTCACCATTTTCTAAGAACTGAGCTATTTCCTCTAGTTCTGCTGGCACTGCTTCTATGCGGAATAAATGTGCATCAGGTAAGTCATCATCGACTCATGTCGGTTCCTCTCCTATGTCTATTCAGGATAGATAGTCGGGCCCGACATTTAGCTTCCCTGGTCGGACAATGACTTCGAACTCAAATTCTTGGAAAAGAAGTAGCCATCAACAAATTCTGCCATGATGGAGTGGTTTATTGACAAGATACTTCAAGGCTTGATGGTCGATATAGAATATGAAGGGGTTGGCTAAAAGATAATGTCGATACTTTCAGAAGGCAAAGACCATACCTAAGGCTTCTCTTTCTGTGGTCGAGTAATTTTTTTCAGCCTTATTTAATTTCCGACTGCTGTAAACTATGGGGTAATCCATCCCATCATCTCCTAGTTGAGTTAGGATTGCTCCTACTACTATTCCTGATGCATCAATATGGAAATGGAATTTGATCGACCAGTTTGGAAACTTTAATATGGGAGCTTCGACTAATTTTCTTTTCAATTTTTCAAAAGAGATGTGGCATTCCTCTGTCCACTTAAACTCTTGATATTCTCTTAACAGTTCTTCAAGAGGATAGGTCATATCTGAATAATGTCTTATGAATTTTCTGTAATAGCCTGTATGGCCAAGTAACACCCTGACTTGTTTGGGGTTTACTGGTGGTTTTAGGTCGAGGATAATTTTAATCTTTGCAAAGTCAACTTTGATATATTCCTTACAGACAATGTGCCCTAATAGGATGCCTATGGGGGTCATAAAGATACATTTCTTGATGTTTAGGGAGATTTGAATTTGTCTACATCTCTCCAGCATAAGTCTGAGCCATTTAGAATGATCTTTTAAGGTGGAGTATATTTTCCAGTCGTCAAAGTATACTGCCATGGTTTTATAGATGTATTCTTGGAATGTTTTGACAGCAATTCGAGAAAACACTGCAGGTGCATTCTTTAGTCCAAAAGGCATAACTTTGTAGGCAAAGGAACCAAATTCACACACAAATGTTGTCTTCTTCTGGTCTTCTTTAGCGATGGGTACTTGTTTATAACCTGACAATCCATCTGTAAGTGAGTAGCATTCATGTCTTGCAACTTCATTCAAGATTTCATCCGCATAAGGGGTGGGAAATGGGTCTGTTAGTGTTACTTTGTTTAGTTCCCTAAAATCGACACAAATTCTTAGCCTGGTCAGGTCATGTTTCTTGGGTTGTATGACCATTGGACTTGCCCATTCTAATTGATCAATAGGGTAGATAATGCGTGCTGCTAACATGTTATAAATTTCCTTCTTGACTATCTCCTTGTATTTGTGAGCTAGTTTATAAGGTCTTTTCTTGACAGGTCGAACATCAGGTTTAGTATCAATTTTCATTTCTCCCATCTCTTGGAATAAGCCTTTTAGGTATTTATAATCTCTGGCAAATACATCTTGGAACTCTTTTAGTAAGTTCACAATCTCTGCGGTCTGTTGTTCATTCCAGTAGTCACCAATTTTAGCTAGTTTTGGTCGATCAGCGTTTGAGATGTCGACTTCTTTAGTTTTTACCTTGGCATCTAGCCACTCTGGTGCTTTGTCTTCATTGATCGGTCGAATTCCTTCTTTGAACTGTGAGAATGTGGTAGGGAAGTTAGTTGCAGTCATTTTGTCAGTATCTTGTTTGTCGGTTGTTGCAACTTTTAGAATTGTGCGGATAGGTCTTGTTGTTTCAACATGGTTAGGTTTCCATCTAAAGCTCTTTCCTTCTATTTTTTCATTTTCTAATTGTAAGCGGGTTGACTATGGCCTTGACCTCATTTTTATATTGTTACAGTCCCTTGTCTGTCGATGGTCTTGTAATGGTTGGTTTTTGCGCGGTTGGATAAATTGTTTAATTTGTTTTGCTGTCTCGACCAAATTTTCGTTTTGAGGTATGAAGTTGAAGTCTTTAATAAAATTTTCCCTGAGTTCATGTCATAAGAAGGTTTCACCCCTAGCTTCTTCCATCTTATACCATTTTTTTGGTAAGTCGACTAAGGTTGAGGGGAACAAGTGTGGCCAAGCTCGCTCATCTTTGTATCCAAGTCTTCTCCACTCTTTTTCACAAGTTTTGATATGTTCTTATGGGTTTTGTCCTTGGGTGAAGATAGGTATTTGAGCTTGTTGGGTTAACTTCTTTCCTCCAAACCTTTCTACAAAGTAATTCGAAGCAGTTGTCCAGGTTTGTAGTCTTGTCTGATGGGTATCCCACCATCTAGCTGCTTGACCTGTAAAAGTTTCAACTAGGCTTTGAAGTCAGCCATGTTCACCAATATTTTTAGATACTTGTTCGACATGCATGAGTGGTGATTCCCTCTCCTTATACCTTGGCAGTTGTGTAGTATTCAGGCTGGTTGGTTGTAAGGTAGGGTGTTCCCCTATTTTCCTTTCGAAGATTTTTGGGATAATGGATACTATGAAGCACTGTCGGGTGGGTTTTTTCTGTACTTTTTGTATAGTCCAGCATCCTCTTGCTTGTGTTTCGTCATTTTTGATCTCCCAGTCGTACAATTCAGCATTTGAGTTATAACCAAATGAGTCTTGGTTACCTAAGTTAAGTTCTCCATGGATGTTTGGTTCTGTGTAGTCTACATCATTGTAGATTTGATAAAGTTGTCTGATATCAACTTCTTCATTGATAGGTTCAGTTCGAGGCTCTCTGTGGGATGGGTGAATGGGTACAATGACCTTTTGACCATTTCCTTTTAATTTGATTCGTTCCTTGTCCAAAGATATGGATGCTTTCATCTTCCGACCCCAAGGTCAACTAACTAGCGTTGGGAAGGAGCTGGATCCTTCTTTTGGGTCAATAATTTCAAAATCAACCTTGGTCGATATTCCTTTGATGGTCATGTCGATTTTTTTCCAAACCCCAATGGGTTCAATTAGGCCTTGGTCGACGAGTTTCAGGTAAATGACTGACTCGTAAAGTCGAGGTCAGCCCATTTGTTCCCAAGTATTCCGAGTCATGATATTTACTTGTGAACCGAAGTTGAGTACTACTTGTCGAACGTGGTAACCTTTGATTTCCAGGTCGACAAGTGGGTCGGTGTCAGTTTTGTCTTTTTGATTCAATCTACAGATATTTTTGTTTGTTTTTCAGGGTTGGTACCTTTTATTTCATGCAATAAGTCAATGAACTGAGATACTGATTTGTCTGTTTGAACAAGTTGGATTAATTGTGTTCTTGTGTCGAGTCGACTTTTAGTCGTGCGTTCTTGTCGTGCAATTTCTTGAAATACATGGGTTGCTTCTTTATATGTTTGTTTTTCATGTCGTGGATCAGGATAGACATTTGTTTCTTTAATCTTAGTAATTTGAGGGTTATCAGGTCCTGTTTTTGTTCCTTGTCATGTTACAATATGTAAATTTTTGGTGGTTATTACATCATTCTTTTGAACACAAGACAAGACATTAACACTTTTATTGGTATTAATTTTTTCTAACATAGTAGGGAAATCCTCTAACAAGTGATCCCCTGCTCCACAGTAGGTACAAAATTTGAGATCAGTCCTGTCCTTGTATGGACAGTCTGCGTACTGGTGACCTTCTTTGTAACATGTGAAGCACTGGGTGGGTTGACACGGTCGTATGTCGCAATTCCCAGGGAATCAACCTCTTCCTCCATAGCCTTGGCGTCGATTGTCGTATCGGCGCTCATATCGTCGGTCGTTGTATCTTTGTCCATTATGATCATTTGCTGGATTGTTTTTCTCATTGTTTTGCACTACTGCATTCATTTGGTAGACCGCCTGATAGTTTTGTTAGTTCTGCAGGTTTAGCTGACAGTCGGCTGTGTTATGACTTTTGGTCTCACAGATGGTGCACCAGGAAGCCTTTTCGTTCTTCATGTTAAACGGACAGTCTTTCATAGAGTGATATTTGTGTTCCTGGAAAATGTCGCAAAAGGACTTGGTCTGTACAAATCGAACGTCTTGTCGGCTATATTCTTGTCAATAGTTGTCTTTTGAATGACCAACCGTCGAGCATTTCGTACACCAGATCTCCTGATTCTTGATGCTTAGTTCCTTCAAAGACTTCTGTACATTTTCGAGCTGTTCTTCCAATCTGTGGTCCATGGGGTAAGCAGGTATGTCTTCATCAATATCCACCTAAAGAGCTTTTGTTAGTGCATCTTCATAAGTTTTGAACGTCTCTAGACTGATGTGTCGGCATACTTTCTGGGATAGTCCTGCAAGAAACCATTGAATTAGTAAATGTTCATCAATAACATAATCCAGCTGGCTTAGTAGGTATTCCCAATGTTTATCGTAGTCATGAACGGTCTCCTATAGCTTTTGTGATGTGGTTTTAAGCTTCTTTACGGCTAGGTGCTTAGCATCTGGTGTTTTGAAAAATGACAAAAATTGTGCCTTAATCTCGGCTTTTGTCGCTCTGGGTTGTCTTTGTGAAAAGGTCATGTACCATGTTAATGCCCTTTTCCTTAAGGCTCCTACAAACTGTACCATTTATCGGTCTTCATCTGTAACTTGGTTGGCTTCCCAGGTCGACTCGGAGACGAACCAATGTCATCTGGGGTCTTTATCTCCCTCATAAAGAGGAATGTGAGCCGATCCGTGACCCATGTCTGAATCACTATCATTGCTCTCAAAAGGTGGCGGTGGTGGATTTTGGGGTGATGATGAGGGTGGTGGGGTTTTTGGTGTATTCGTGCTTGTAGAATTCTGGTCAACAGAACTTCTGTTTCCATCAGTTGTCGAGTCTTCGTCAACTTGCAGTTGTTTGATGTCAACTTCTGCTGTCGATGGTCCACTGCAATTATTTGTTCATAGTTTTGAGTGTTCTATTTCTTCTAAAGCTGTGTTTGGCGGAGGAGGTGCTCCTTCATGTGTCGGCAAGAGCAAGTGGATACTTTGGAGGGAGGATGCGGCTTGAAAGGTCACCCAATTCCCTTCCACTGGTCGACGTATTATAAGGTGTTGTCTAGGGTATGTTTCGTCACCTAGTCGGCTCCATATAGTGAGGTCACCAGCTTGTAGTCGAAGGTTTTCTTCGACAATAGTCTATATTCTAGTACACGGATTTAATGGGGAAATGGTTATTCCTTCATTGGGAGCTCTTAGTTGGAGAGCTTCTGGCTGCTCTATCCACAATTCTTCCTCCTTAGGGGACGTTTCTTATTCTTCGCCCTCTTCATGTCGGTCATGACCCGACACTGGTGGATTCTCTTCCTTATCGTTCTCCCTAGTGTTTTGTCATATGTGCAGCTCTAAGGCCCTTTCTTGTCTTTCTTCCCTTCTCTGGTGTCTCTCTTCCCTTTCTAGTTTCTGGGTGTCCGACATACTTTTGTACGATACTATTTTCTTGAGGATCTTTTTGGTCGAATTCTCATTACTAGTGACTGCTATCTGGTTTTGAGTCGAATAGGATCCACTATACTCTATCTTCGACACAGGACCAGCTACTCCCCCATATCCTACCCGATGCTTTTTTTAAAAGCTCGGATAGTTCGATTTATTTTCTTAGAAAGTATTCCCACTCCCTTTCTGCAATGAATTTCTCCCACTTCCTCTGCTTCTCCGCCCAGTTAGTGTTTGATGGTTGTTTGTACAGTGGTGGACGAGGTTTGACAATGTGTCTTGCTCCTTTCTCGATCAAAAATTTGAACAACAAGGTCAGTAGGGAACACAAAAATTGTTCGGTGAAATCTATGTAAAATTTCTCTTTGACGGTTTCCACCGAAGTTCTGTCTTTGACTGCTTACTCCTCACAGAAGTCGTGGACAATTTTTTCAAACCACTCTGAAAAATTTGTTCGTCATCCTTGAATCATTTTTCCCAACAACTGTTGTTCTTTAGTTGCGTCCAGCTTTCTCATCTAGGAGTTGCTTCAAGAGTTGGGGCACTGATTCGACAAATTTTTCATGTGTCTCTGTAAAAAATATTTCTTTTGCTTCTGCGACTGTTAATCTGTTTCTTCTTGCATTATTATGCAAATAGTTTGCAATTTTACGTTCCCACCAGTCCTTAATCTCCTTCTCTGGTATCATATGCCATATATTTTAGTCATGTACTACCGGCAACGAAACCAATGTTGTAATCTCACAGATCACATAAGGTTACCAATAATACACACTAAACATACATAAATATAGAACAGAGACAAGAGACAAGAACAGATAGAATTAAACTAATTATATTATTACAATGAGTTCATACAAGGCAGAGAACTGAACTGAGTTCTCGTTTGGCTAAACAACCTAATATATATGATTTACAAATGGTTACAAAATAAATACCTGTTGGTTCGGTGAACCAACACGAATTTTTAGATGGTCGACTTAATATCTTAGTTCAGTCAGCCGACCGACTTAGTCAGTCGATCGACTAAGTCGGCTCATCGACTAAGTTGGTCCTTGTTCAAGTTGACCTATAGACTTGCTCCTTCTACAATATGTTTGATTCCTTGACCAAGCTATTTGAAGGGAAGAACATGAATCGAAAGATGACCTTAAGAAACCAGTTGAAGAATGTGAAGATCCAGAATGCATAGACCATACAATCATACTTTACAAGGGTATCTCAAATCAAAGAACAACTTGAAGCGGTAGAAGAATAAGTGGAGAATGTAGAAGTTGTGATAACCACCTTGAATGGCCTCCCAGAATCATGGGATTCATTCATTCAAGGAATGTTTTCCAGAAGGAAGTGATTACTTTCACCAGACTCTGGGAAGAGCACACACAACAAGAAGCTAGAATCACAATAAGAGAAAATAAGATGGGAGCAACTGAAGATCAAGCTCTCACCATCCAAAGAAGATTCCTCAAGCGATGAGGAAAATGAAGAACCTCTTATCCATCTTATCATTTGGATAAGAAACAATGCTATTATGAATGAAGAAGATGATGAAGCTGAAGGCTCAAGAAGGAGTCTATCCACAAAACAAATAAAGATAAGTATTCAATTTTCATTTCATGATATTTTTTTGTTATGCATTTGTTTATATTCAGTTGATGTATTATGCATGATAAAATGTTTGCATTAATGACAGTATACTACTAATATGCATGTGATGGGTACGTAGCTCATGGTGCTATACAAATCTCCATTTCTACTTATCTAGAATGAAACCTCTTTGCTGACATATTGGATTAGTGCACAATCTCAATGTTGTCCTGGTAGAGATGCAAGGCATCTAGAAAGTTTTCGTGAGATATGGATGAATGTTGTATTGGCTAAATAGTTGCATGATCATATATTTATGCATAAGAATTTTCCATTATGAATATGCCTTATGAAATGTTTCTAACCATACAAATGCATTTGACTTGTAGGAAAGATCGCATACATAATCACCTACAAGAAAACAAGGATGAGACTTGTTCCGAAGAACAAGTGACGACGGATAAAGAAGAATATGATGATACTTTCAAAGAATTCAAGAGGCCTCAGACACAGTGCAGTTATGTGACATTGTTGAGCGATATCATTGATGCAAAACCTTCTAGCTATGAAGAAGTAGCGAAGAAGAAAGGGAAGTAGAGTACTAGGTCAAGAAGGATGATGTATAGGATGCAGTATCGAGACCAGAAGGGAAGTTCATAGTTTCATCATGTAGTAGATGGAAACATCATGGGATACAAGGTAGGATTCATAGCACGAGGCTTCTCACGGAAAGAAGGAATAGACTACGAAGAGACATTTGTAGCCACCAAAAGTTAAGACACATGACAGGAAGAATCATGTGTGCAAATTAAAGAAGGCCTTGTATGAAGACACCCATGGAATAACACATACATGAAGAGCTTGAAGATCACCTAGAGTGATGAAGACCTTAAATTTTTCTAGAAGGTTGAAGATGAAATCCTATAGAGGATTACAAGCTCACAGATGGGTGCGACAAGAAATTTTAAAAAGGTTCAAGATAGAGGATCTTGGTATCCAGTGACCCTAGATGGATACATAGAATATTAGTAGCAGAGGAAGCTACTTGTCACTCTGGTATAGAATGTTTCAATGCATAGAGTACGAAAGAGTGAGGGAGAATGATTCTCCACTTCATAGGGAGTGACTGCAAAAGATCCTGAGGTTCGACATGGTATGACAAAATGGACAACTTACTGATGGCTCTAGGCTTTACTGAGAGTAAAGACAATTCCAACCTTTTCTTCAAGGTTGAAGGTGGAAGACCAGTGATGCTCCTATTATATGTCAATGACTTGTTCCTGACAGAAAAGAGGAACTCATTAAAGTTTCAAGAAGGAGGCTTGTTTCCAAGTTCGAGATGAAGGACTTGGATATGATGCACTACTTTCTAAGCATGGAGGTGTGGCAAAATATCCCTAGGACAACGGAAGTATGCAGTAAAGATACTGAAGAGGTTCAAGATGATGGAATGCAAGGCCATGGCCACACCTATGGCATCAAACCTAAAGCTATTGATGCTTCATCAGATTAGGTTGATTCCACGATGTATTGTCAGATGATTGGGTTCTTGATGTACCTGATGAAAACAAGACCAGATATTTGCTTTGTTGTGAACACATTGAGCCAATTCCTGACAGATCCTAGACATGTTCACTTGATTGTTACAAAGCATATTCTGAGGTACCTAAAGGGTAGAGTTAATTATGTGCTCAAGTATGGGGTGAATTAGAAGATTAACCTAGAAGGATATGTTGATTTAGATTGGGAAGGAAATGCCATCGATAGGAAGAGCACTTCAGGGTGTTTCTTCATTATGGGATTAGGTGTGATCTCTTGGTTTAGCAGGAAATAGTCTTGTGTGGCATTGAGTACAGCTGAAGCAGAGTATGTCACAGCTTGTTCAGCTAGTTGTGAGGTAGTATGGCTGAGGAATATACTATCTGATTTGTTTGATCTCCAGTTGGATGCTACTTGTATATATTGTGAAAACCAAAGTTATGTGAAGTTGTCTGAGAACCCATTGTTCCATGACAAGTCGAAGCATATCGATATCAAATATCACTATATCAGGGATATGGTGCAAAGAGGAACATTAAAGCTCCAGTATGTTGTGACAGACGAATAGATAGCTGATGTGTTGACCAAGCCATTGGTCAAAGTGAAGTTTTAGTACTTTAGGGAGAAGCTTGGTGTTCTCCAGATTGAGGTTCCATCCAAAGGGAAGCGATGAGTCTGAAATCCATTCTAACATGGATATAGGATTAGTTACTTCCATGGTCAGATATAAGTGCAAGAGCCATTCTGATGTGACTGTAGGATGTGTTCCCACATGATCAAATGTAAGTGCAGAGCCATTCTGATGTGACTGTGGGATGTGTTCTCACATGATCAAATATAAGTGTAGGATCCATTCTGATGTGAATATGGGATGTGTTCCCACATGATCAGATGTAAGTGCACATCCATTCTGATGTGACTGTGGGATGTGTTGCCACATGATCAGATGTAAGCGCAGAGCCTTTCTAGCATGGATGCTTGATGTGTTCCCCACATGGATAGATTAAGTGTTGAGCATTTCTAACATGGATGTGGGATGTGTTCCCCACATGGCTAGATATAAGTGCTGAGCCTTTCTAACATGGTTCTTGGATGTGTTCCTCCCATGGTCAGATATAAGTGCTGAGCCTTTTCGACATGGTTCTTGGATGTGTTCCTCCCATGGTCGGATGTGAGTGTTGGGCCTTTCTGACATGGTTGTTGGATGTGTTCCTCCCATGGTCATATATGAGTGCTGGGCCTTTTTGAGATGGTTTTTGGATGTGTTCCTCCCATGGTAAGATGTGAGTGTTGGGCATGCCTTTCTAGCATGGTTGCTGGATGTGTTCCTCCCATGGTCAGATGTAAGTGCTGGGTGGGTTGTTCTCACTAAGGGTCAGATATAAGCACTAAAGAAGGACTACATGGAGGCTAGGCCTACAACCAACATGAAAAAGGGTTGGCTTTGTAGAAATTCCTATGACGAGAAGAATCGAGAGATAGCACCAGTTATGATCCAGCAGTGATGATCCAGATCGAGTGATGATGATCCAGTGATGATCTAGATCTAGTAATGAAGATGACTTGAATTTGAAGATGACTTGAAGATTAAGATAACTTGATGATGATCCAAATGATACAGAGAAGAAGATCTATGCTGATAAATTGTGTCGAGGGAATACCTTCCTAGTTAAGAGGGAGTGTTTATGTATTTGTAACTTCAGAATGTATTCACTTGTATATTTTATGTATTGTACCCCGATATTTATTTCAGGAAGTATCTGTAATGTAATTGAGTCATGTCATACCCCGATGTTCCTATTGGGACATTTAATAATGTAAACAAGTCATGTAAATTCATAGAGGGTAACCCTCCTTATTGTTCAAGGGTTAAAGTCCCCGTAGTTGTGGGGCACTAGGGTTATTAGACTCTCCTAGAGAATTTGGCCCTAGGTGGGTTAATGTAATTCGGGTCATTAGTACCCAATTGTGGTTACTTGAGCCTACATAACTGACTTAGGATTACTCAAGCCTACATAATAGAGTAAAATATTAAGTGAATGAAAGAATATAAATAGAGAGTGAGACTCTTTTCTTATCACACACACACTCACTCACTGGGGCGCATGAGTGAGAGAGAAGAAGCTGGGATCAAATAAAGAGACAACTGTTGTTGGAGATCATCTTTATGTTTCCTGGTTTTACTTTTGCTATTGGTGCTCATTCTATCTCTGAGGAAGTTGTGGGATTTTTTCCTTTATGGCTTCCCCAAGGAAAATTCTTTGTGTCTCTTGTCTCTTGTTATTATTGCTGTGCATGTTATTCTCTTAGATAATATCCTAAAGATCATATTGCTTAAATGATAAAAATATAACAATACAAACCCCTTAGGTTGTTGTATAATTTATACCTCTTCCTCAACTTTAGAATTGAGGAAGGAATTATTCACATCCATATGGTGAAACCGCCATAGAACTAAAACAAGGGAAATCATATCTTGAATAGTCATGTACCTAGTCATAGGAGCGAATGCCTCATCATAATATATCCCTTCTTTTTGTGAGAAGCCATGGGCCACAAATATAGATTTATAATTTTAAATACTTCCATCAACTCACTACAAAAAATTTGACTTTTAGGGCCGGTTGTCTTCCGCCTCCAAAAGTCACTTTGGGCTTCAGAGGCGGTTTTTACAAAACCGCTCCTAATAGCACCGACGCTTAAATTTTGAATTTTAGGGGAGGTTCTGAACCCCCCCAAAACCGCCGCTAAAAGTGACTTTTGGGGGAGGTTCTAACCCCTCCCCCCCCCCAAAGTGACTTTTGGGGGTGGTTCTAAACCGCCCCCAAAAGTGAATTTTAAGGGTGGTTTTGGGGGGTTTCAAAACCACCCCTAAAAGTCAAAAATTTTAGCGTCAATAGTATTAGGGGAAGTTTTGTAAAGACTTCCTCCAAAGCCAAAATTGCCCCCAAAAATGACTTATGGGGGCAGTTCTAACCCCCCCCCCCAAAAAAAAAAAGTCACTTTTAAGGGTGGTTATAAACCCCCCTCGTAGGTACCTATGGGGATGGTTAAAAACCCCCCTTAAAAGTATTTATGAAAAAACTTTGGGGGCGGTTTTAAACCCTCCTTGTAGGTACCTACGAAGGCGGTTCAAAACCCCCATCCAAAGTTCTTTACAAACCTTTTGGGGCGATTATGAACCCCCCTCATATAAACTTACAAGGGGGGTTTTGAACCCCCGTAGCCATAATAAATCATAATAAAATATATTTTATTTAAAGCATCAATATTGCAATATCATTAGGGCATGATGGAATCAAACCTTCAACCTCCTGCTTGTAAAGCAGGCGCTCTACCATTGAGATAGAACCCTTTAACAATTAGGGAAAGGGGCAATATTAACACATAAACATTTCTCTCACCATTCCGCTGTCTCGGGGATGCAGAAAACATGGGAAACATGTTCCCAACCCTTGGGGACAAGTCCCCATGGAGCACTGCCAATATCTCAAGTGATTAGTCAAACTCACTAATACTCTGAAAGAGGCCAACTAATTTAGTAAAAAAAGGGCAGGCTCCGATAGAAATTATGTAAAGGTCAAGCATGATTAGTTACTTGGATGCAATATTTTATTACAATAGCCTTAGAAAATCTAGCAGACTCCATCCACTGCATGTAGCTCCTACCACATGAATCAGACAATTAAAAGCTGACAGCTGCATGATTAGACTAAGGAAGAAACCCAATTAGAAGAATTACATGTACCTATGGGGTCTAGACATTGATTGCATGTATCAAGATATTATATTGTCAAAACAAGGTTTTGATTATTGTAACACAATGGCCAAAACATCATAGTGGCTATTATGTAATATTTTTTTATCATTTCTAGCATTTAGATTGAAGTCAACAGAAACATACTTTCACACATTCCAATCATGAACCCATCTAGAAGACACTAAGATGTGAATGGTGAAACAATTTATTATAAGGTGGTCAAATTGTAGATTTACAGCATTGAACATTAGGAAATTGGACCCAATCTTTCAGAAAGGGTATTCACCAAAGTAATGGCAATAAATAAATCACTCCAAGAAAATAGAAAAAGCTAATATGAGCTCCATCTGACTTTATCAAATGTATCATAAATCGAAGATTTAATATTTTGGAACATAATTTGATGTGAAACTATGCCTTTTTTTATTCAAGACAACAAGAAGATTTTACATCTCGACAATCAACGATAGAAGAATACCATGGAGTGCTTTCTATTTTCTATAAAATAATAAGTTAAATACATGTTAGCTACAAAGGACACATATCCAAGTGGTTAGCCCATCCAATTTTCAATGGTCACCGATATATGTTATTGGGCATTGTTGAATGTGGTTGTCATTGATGTCAAAGGATTTTAGTAATGACAAAGAAATAACCAAGTATATGGTGGTAGAGCAAACTTAATGAAATGAGTTCATTAATGAAAAATGAAGTGATGGCATGGCATGCATTATGATGTGGCATGTGTGATGAAGCTGGAAAGACATATCATGGTGTTCTAGTTCTATAAGAATTCATTATTGCAATATTACGTCATTCTGGAAAAGTTTCGCAATTGTGTGAAATTTTGGAAATTGACTAAGTGATGAAAAATTGCCCTAAAGCAGTTTCCTTATGAAAATGTCCACCATAATTTATAGGTAAAATTAAATGCACGCTATGAATTTCCATGTTGTAGCTTGTTAAAGTACCTATCTAACCATGGTTTCATTTCTCATAAAAAGTGCATGAAGAAAAAGATATGGGTCTTCCAAAACAAGTCTTTTTGCAAAAATTAGTCAAAATTGCCTTGGGAAACTGACCACCATAATTCATATATTAATAAAAATGAATGCCCCATCCTATAAGGATATAGCTTGTTTACCTAGATATCTAACCATGGTCTCAGTTTGTCTTAAGAGTGTTTTTGGAGAAAGTTATGGATATGCCAAAATAGGTGTGCAGGCAGTTTTCTGCACCAAGTTCACTAAAATGCATGCCTAGGTCAGAGGAAGAATATTCTGAAGGTGAAATGAATTTTGTTATGCTTAGTGAGATATTCTACATCATCTGGTGAAATTGGTTCAAGTTTTTGCTGAAATAAAAAATTCACCTTGAAAATGGCACAGTTGTGTGTGTTAAAACCAGTAATAAAAGGTCATTTAGAAATGCCTGCCACATGTTGTTCCTGTGCCAAAAATTCATCAGATGACATGGGTTTGTTCTTTGGATATATTTCTACCTATCCATGCTTTTAGTTTTATTTTTGGTGATCACATGTGCAAGGAATACATCTGTCAAAATGAGAAAAATCATAATGGCCACCAAAGATGAACTATGAAAATGTGTCCAAGTGTTAAAAATAGGAATTGAAGAGGTGCTTTGGAAATGCACGCCATAGGATGTGGTTGCATAGATAATTTCATCCAAAGGTGTGGGTTTGTGATATGATAACTTTTATATCTATCCCTAGGTTCAGTATTCGTAATAAATATCACATATGTGAAATAAAAAAATTTCAAATTGAAAAAAAAAATGTTCTGAGAAGCCATTTTGAAATTCCAGCCAATGGCTCTATGTGTGCCAATAAATCTATTAAAAAGTATGAGTCTCTTATCTGATGATCTATCCATATATCCATAGTATCATTTCCTAATCTTGTGAAAACACGTTTGAGATATGGATTTGTCAAGTTGGAGAAAAAAATGTTTGCCTGTTAAAAATAAATGAAATCTGCCAAAGTGTTAAAACCAATTACAGAAGGCTAATTTCAAATTCCCACCAACTATTGTCCTTGATCCAACATGTTGGAAATATAGAATATGGTTTTCATTGATGTCAATAGGAGTTCAGTGATGACAAAGGAATAACCAAGGACATGATGGCAGAGTGAACTCAGTGAAAGTCAAAAGAAAGACAAACGTAGTGATGACATGGAATGAATGATGATATGGAAAATATAATGACATGGAATGAATGATGATATGGAAAATATATTGACATGGAATGACATAGATGATAATGTGGCATGAAGATGAAGTCATTTTTTCATTATGACATCACTATGAAGAAATATGAAAAAATAGTGAAAATCAGGAAACTGACCAAGTATGGAATAATTAGTCAAAATTAGTCCAAGTAGCCTTAAGAAAATGCCCACCATAATTCAGCTTTTGAGAAAAATTTCCTCACCATGGTACCAGGCTATAGCTTGCTATAGTGGCTATCTAACCATAGTCTCAGTTTGAATTCATCACCTCTGAGGAGAAAGTTCTAGGTCTTCCAAAATAATTTTTTGCATCAAAGTGAGTAAAAATGACCAAGTGTTGGAAAACTAGCTCATGTGGCCTTGGGAAAATGCTTGCCACAAATTGTGTTGAAGAAAATTCCTGCACCATTTGGGGGTCCTGTAGATTGGTATTTTTTATATTTGACCATATATTCATATTGTTCTTAAAGTTCCTAAGGGAGAAGTTATGGACCTGCCAAATAAGTGTTTTATGAAAATTGGACCTCGTTTAAGAGAGAGCAAAAATTGTCCAAGTGTAAAACTGCCTAAGTGGCCTCAGGGAAATGCCCTCCACATATCATAGGATGATGATAAAAATATTTTGAGAGTTTGGAACTCTATATTGTTGTATGTATAATACAACCATGTCATCAGATTGAACAAAGAGTCTCTAAGGAAGAAGATATCAATTTTCCAAAAGTGCCTCCCAGCCATATTTGCACTACTCTATTAAAATGCCCACCTAAGGAAAATGAAGAAGAGTTTGAGGGTGAAACAAGTTGTGTTGTGCTCAGTGATGTGTCTTACATTCTCTGGTATCATTTTTTCATGGTTTTGGTGAAATGAAAAATCCACCTTGAAAATGGTACAAATTGTCCTAGTGTAAAATCCGCTGGTAAAACTACTTAAGTGGCCTCTATAAAATGCCCGCTATAATATCTCTTTGATGGGTTAAATTATTATGAAGGTAAATTCCTCTATATTGTTTATTTTTGCACCAAACCATATCATAAAATTGTCAGAGGATGAAGTTATTAATTTTCCAAAAGTGTCTTCTAGCAGGTTTTGCACTGTTTCAGTACTGGTAAACCTGCCGAAGTTGGATCGGGAAAATTTACACCAGATATTAGGTGTTAATGATAAAATTAATATGATACTGTTAGGATCTATCCTGTGGATATGTGCATATATCCATGGTGTCAGCATATGTTATGTAGATCACATGTGTGGAAAATAGGTTTGCCAAATTGGTTAACAAAAATCAAAATGCTCTTTTGCTGAAATAAAAAAAGGGGTGAGCTACAAGAATTAAAAACAGAAAAATGCCTGCACCATAATTCAGGTTTTGAGAAAACTGCCCGCACCATGGTACTAGGATTCAGCTTGTTATAGTGGCTATCCAACCATGGTCTCAGTTTAACTTCATCACCTCTGAGGAGAAAGTTCTAGGTCTTCCAAAATAGGGTTTTGCATCAAAGCAAGTAAAAATGACCAAGTGCTGGAAAACCAGCTCAGGTGTCCTTGGGAAAATGCCCACCACAAATTGTGTGTTGAAGGAAATTCCCACATCACATGGGGTTCTTGTAGATTGGTGTTTATTCTACCTAACCATATCTCCATATTGTTCTGAAAGTTCCCGCGGGAGATGGTATGGACCTTCCAAATAAGTGTTTTATGAAAATTGGACCTAGTTTAAGAGAGCAAAAATTGTCTTTGTAAAACTGCCTAAGTGGACTCAAGGAAATTCCCTCCACATCTCATAGGATGATGATAAAAATATTTTGAGAGTTTGGAACTCTATATTGTTGTATCTATAACACAGCCATGTCATCATATTGGCCAAAGAGTCTCTGAGGAAGAAGATATCAATTTTCCAAAAGTGTCTCCTAGGCATATTTGCACTACTCCAGTAAAATGCCCACCTAAGGAAAATGAAGAAGAGTTTGAGGGTGAGACAAATTGTGCTGTGCTCAGTGATGTCTCCTTCATCCTTTGGTGTCATTTTTTCATGGTTTCGGTGAAATGAAAAATCCACCTTGAAAATGGCACAAATTGTCTAAGTGTAAAATCTGCTGGTAAAACTACCTAAGTGGCCTCTGTAAAATGCCCGCTATAATTTCTATTTAATGAATTAAATTATTATGAAGGTACATTCCTCTATATTTTTTATTGGTGCACCTAACCATATCATAAACCTATGAAAATGGTCTTTGAGGATGAAGTTATTAATTATCCAAAAGTGCCTTCTAGCAGGTTTTGCACTGTTTTAGTACTGGTAAATCTGCCTAAGTTGGATCAGGAAAATGCCTGCTAGATATTAGGTGTTAATGATAAAATTAGCATGAGACTGTCAGGATGTAGCCTGTTGATATGTGCATCTATCCTATCAGGATGTAGCCTGTTTCAATTTTAAAGTATTTATTCTTAGACCAAAAGAGTACTTGATTGTCCAGAAAGATTAATTTGAAACCTTTATCTTCTAGAATCAAAACAGATAGGAGGTTCTTACTCAAACTAAGAACATACATAATTTCATCAACATGGAGTACATATCTTGAGGCCAACTAAAAAGAAGTGGATCCAACTCCTTGGATTGAATAGGTGATATTATTTCCAATCTCCACCTAATAGGAAAACTTCTTTTCTTTCAAATCTATGCTAACAATCCTATATCCATTGGTCTCACACTTTTTCCTTGGTCTCATCAACTTCTGCATAACAATTGTGCATCACGTTTCAATCATAGCTAATATCTTTGAGTATTGACTTCAAGATGAACTCACCATACAACTAGAATTTGGACCACTTAATTAGGAGGATAACTCAAGTGTCGTCATGCACATACTTTAGTTAACTTAAGTGACATATTTTAGTTTAACTCAAGTTTCATCTTTTAGTTTTACTCAAGTGTGGTAACTTGAGTGTCGTCTTTTAGTTTAACTAAAGTGTCGCAATGCAAAACACTTTAGTTTACTAGATCTTCTTTATTAACAATTAATTAGTTCTTTTAACTGAAGTCCTTCTTGATACCCTCAATGAAATGATCAAGTCAGTTTCTCCTTCATTCACTCAAGTATTCATTATTAACATCACTAGAGTTTAAGAATTCAAGTTCTCCTTGATTTACTCAAGTCTTTATTATAAAATTCGAACTCTCTCTTATCTTATCACATATAATATTTAATTATTTTCTTATTTCCAGGGTCCACACAAATCAACTTTAAATTTATCTATCATATCAATTATACTAAGGATATTTTCCCAATGATGTGATGATCTTGTTCTACTATCATTCCAATTGGTCATATACTAAAGTAATTCACTCTAGAGGTGGTACGTTTCTAGAGGAGACTACCATGGTTAGAAGTACATAACACAACATGAATACTTTGACATGGAAATAATAACTTCAACACATGAAGTACCACCTCAACACATGAGGGTCAGTCATTCTTGAGTCCACCCAAAGAATCTACTCCAAGTTTCCTGAGTCCAACTCAAGATCCCTAAGGCTGTAATACCCCTTGAACTAATAATTATTAATTCTACTGGAAAATACTTTGATTATTATTTTATTATTCTTTGACAGGAAATTCAAGAATAAATCATTTTGTAATAAAAAATTCCCTATTTAATAAAGTATGTTGAAGGGGAACAAAAGTGGACATAGTTGTTTAAAGAGTGTTTTTTGACCCACAAGAGGAAAATGACAAGTGGAAAATACCACTAAGTGAGAACTCAAGATGCAGGAGGAATCATCACCAAAAAATAGGTCTACACTCCTAGTTGAGTGCTAAAGAGTAGGAGGCTCATAAATGACCAAGTCCTAGGAAAAATACTATTTAATAGTATGTTCATGAGAAACAGGAGGCTAGCATTGGATGGAGATTAACATCTATATAATGGAAGAGATGACGCATTAAGATATTTTTCTCTTGTGGCTCATCGAACATACTCGAGGGTTCTTGAGCAAGTAATTTTGGCTGCTCTGGGTGTTGGTTGGGAGGAACAACATCTCCACTTTTGTTTTCCCAGCATTGGTGCTAGGTTCCTACTTTGTTTTTCTTATGACTAATTCTAGTTACAGTAGGATGTGTATGTGAAATTTTATGTACAGTTACATCTCCAAGTAGTAGGATTATGCATTCTGTAGAAAAAATATCCTTGTTTTTCTGAAGTATATTAGATATGTACAATGGTATTGTTGTAGTGATTAATAACTCGTTTTGAGCATAAGTTGGTAGAATTGGTTGTTGTTGATATAGTTTTGAATCCAATACTTGAAGAATTTAGAATTCATGATTCTGTATATAATGGATTGAACCCTCAGTTTTTTTTTAATATGTAATGTGTATTCCTACTTTTAACTGAGCTTTGTTTGTTCATATTGTTTCCGCTCAAACTAATTATGCTTATTGAATGTGGATTGAATCTGTAATGTTGTTATAGTGTAGATCTGTCTATAGAGAACATAGAGTAGAGAGTGTGTGATTTATGTCTGGATAATTGACAAAGTTCTACTCTGCAAGTGTTTTGATCATTTAATACCTTTGTCTCGTTAACCAAAAGTATATATTTTCAATCCTCTATGTGTATATGTGTAAATCGAAATCAAATTGAGGAGTATGAGATTGAACATGTCTATGTGAAGCGTTACAAAAGGAATTGATCAATTCAACGAAGATTACAAAAAATTAAAAAACTTGTATCTTCGACAGATTTACGGTTGAAATCGAATTTTGCAAACAGAAGGTGTGCCCAAGTTAAGCCTAAATAACTCACCATACATCGTGTGGTGGAGATCAATATTGGAGAAGATCAATGGCGATAAGGACATTTCATTGGAGAAATAGAGAGGAAAATATAGGAGGGATCGGGTTGCAAAATCAGAAGTGATCACTGGAAATTAAGATCGAGATCTATGGTTGAGATTAATCATAAAATAGATCGATGGTCCACAACGATTTCACAGGGAGAAGGTGCAGGTTTTGAAAAAAAATTGATGTGCATGAAATATTTATGGAATGCACTTCATAGTTTTCAAGTCCACCGTTGATTTGGTCAGGACATTGATTAGACGATCAACAAGCCATTTTGTTGATTCAACTAGAAAGTTGATTAACAATAGAGAGCAGGCATGAAATTTTTATCCAAAGGAATTTGTACAGGATTGAGTCCACCTGAGTGATTTAGACATCGATCCACAAAGTTAACATTGATCCACATTTTTAGAAGATCAATGGCCGAGATTGCATCCACAAAGAAGATCAATGAATGAGAATATTCACAGAGGTTTCATTGTGGAATCCTCATCAAATCAAGATCGGTGGTCAGGGTTGATTCCACAATGATCAACGGTGCAGAAACCTTATGCGAAATGTGAAACACGAAAAGACAAAGAATAAGTTAACGAAACTTGGAGTTTTCGAGATGTGATTTACGCATGAAATAAATATCGATGGTCAATATTGTTTCCGTAAGGATCAATGATGTGGAAAGCATATGTATAATGTGGAAAGTAGAAAATCTAGGATTAAGTTAACTTGGAGTTTCCAAGATCTGATTTCTGCATCAAATCAAGATCGACGGTCAAGGTTGATTCTGAAAGGATCAACAGTGCAGAAAGCATATGAAAAATGGGGAAGGCAGAAAGTGGTCAAATTAAGATATCGATTTGTTGGTTTTCTGATTTTCGAGTTCTGCACCGGAAGGCAGAAGGAGGAAAAGACAATTCAGTGTGGAAATGACTATTCTAGTTGCAGAGTGGATCTGTCGATGGTGGAACGACTATTACAATGGTCCCTAAGCCTGAGAATGAATGTACAAGGGTGAATTTGACCATTAAATATGGCTAGAGTTTCTTTTTTTTTTTATTTTCTCATAACAGTTAGGTATTTTATCAATATGTCTGAAGATATATGGTTATAGAAAAAAAAATTATATTTGAATTTTGAGGTATGTTATATATGGTATCAGAGCATGGTTTCAACACTAGGCCTGAATAGTCTCAACACAAAACTGCTATAGAATACAACAAACTAAGTCATGTTTATTTTGTCTTGAAAATTCTCTTATACATAGCAAAGAGAAGTACAATTATATTTTGCAAGAAATATGGCAGATGCGGGAATATGTGTAGAAGAGGAACGTCGCCCGGAACAACCTTTAAACAATGAAGAGGGTAATCTAAAGGATGGATAGTTCTAGGTAGATCTAAATGAAAGTTAGCAAAATAAATTTGAATGAGAAAGGATTATTGATGAACTAATATCTGATTTAAGAAAGGTGAAGGAATATAATGAGCGAATTCTGAAGGCTCAAGAAGAAATGAACACTATCTCGTTAGCAAAAATCCATAATGAAGAAAAAGATAACAATAAGGATGCCCGTATGGTAAGTGATTCATGAAGGGTTGTCTCTGGTGGACATTACATGATTATTATAGGACTTAAATAGGTTAAGTTATTACAGATAAATGATCAAGTATGCATGAGGATCGTTGTATGAATACTTTTAGTTTATGATTAATGGCTTCTTGAATGAGTTCTAAGAAGAAATATGAAATAAGATGAAAAGTGATATGTTGTATGGCCCTTGTGGATTCTTAGTTAGATGGAAATTGTTGCATGTAACTTAACTTCATGTTGCAATAAAAGAAAAAATATTTTAGATGATTTGTGAAAATTGCTTCCCTTGTGATCTCCACTAGAAAGGTAATTGGTGGTAGTATTAAAGGGGTACTAGTAATAACTTAGGGGTATTTCTTATATCGTGGTTTAAAAGAAAGTACTAATCGTGTAACTGATTAAGCATGGCTCAGGTAGCTTTATTGAAAATAAACTTCATGTATTTTGTTGAAAAATAACTTGTGGGAATGATGGGGAATGGGAAGGTATTATTGCTAATCCCACCGTTGCTATGTGAAGTGATATAGGAGCCACATGAGTTGCAACACCCCAAGGATGAGGGAGCTATGCCAACTCACCAAGGTAAGGCATATGAAACACTAGTTAGTTCAACCAGCCACTAGAGATAAACGAAAGGTCACTGATATTGTTTGATGAATGTGAAGTGGAAATACAAGACCATAAGGCATAATTTAAATTTTTTACCTCTAATTAACTTGTTGTTGGGAAGCTTGGTTTAGTACTGAGAGTATTGTTAACACTTGGTGTGTTTTGCTTGGACATCCAAGAGAAACTAAGAAGGTTCCTACAAGAAAAATACTTATAAAAGGTATATGCACTGTAAGTAAATTTGTTCTGTTAGGGTTAACCTTGACTTGAGATCAAGTCAAAGGTGGTTAGGTCTAGCACATGGTTTGGGCACATCGTTTGTTGTAGCCCATGATATTGTCCCAAGGTATTGCATGTGATTAAGCCTTTATAAGGCTTGCAAAGTCTCCACTGTATAAGGCCTGGAGGTGAGCGGTGACTAGCTCGCTTGGCTCGAATGGCCGGTTTTGGCCGTGTAATGAAGATATTCATTGGTGCTGGTTTTCCCTGCATGGGGTTTCCAGGGTATATTGTGTGTCTATCTTGAATGTTGCTTGCAATGTTTATTTTCTCACATATTGCTATTTAATGATGCTCGCTTTTAACCTAACAAACTGGTATCAGAGCCATGGTTTGGCTTGATTATGCTCGTTGGTGTTTCTATGTTGAATCAAATTGCGGGGTGCATGTTCGGTGGTACCCGACACCCTAGCAGTAATTTTTTGGTCCATGTGAAACTTAGCCATAGGAAATTTTGGATTTCTTTGGATGATAAAAGCACAAGGTATCCCTCTTATGCGCAAAGAAGGGATGTTGCATCAAGTGTGGAATGAACCACTAGGTAGGTACAAGGGTGGCAGGTGTACTCATAGCCTAGCTTGATGTGGATCGAAGAGGTTGAGTCTTTGATTGCGAGAGAAATGTGAGATGGTTTAATCTCAGTTTTGGGACCAAGATTGATGAGCCATGTATGTGAAGATAATTCCTAGAGAACTGGCGGTTACAGCGGCGGGTGACCCATGTAATCTGGTAGATGGATTTTTCTTTATATGGACATCAATGACAGAGTTTGGATGTAGGTACAAAGGGAGCATGGAAAAATACGAGCAAGGAAGTGAGCATGGAAAGCGATAGGATGAAGCAACGGATGGTGATGGTGTAGTCACCATGAAGGCACATGAAAAAAAAATGTAATGGAGCGGTTTGAATGTAAATGGGCATATGGCTGTAAGACCTGGTAAAGCATGCATACCCCTGGTAACTCACCGGTAAAGTCAGGAGATAGACCTAGGTGATAGGAGGGTGTATGTAAGATTCCTCTGTAAATATTTGAGGGGAGTTGGTGATTAATCCAAGTCAAGTTTAAAGGGGGGATTGTTAGGGTTAACCTTGACTCGGGATTAAGTCAAAGGTGGTTTAGGTCTTGCACATGGTATTGTTCCATGGTATTGCATGTGATTAAGCCTTTATAAGGCTTGAGGAGGCTCCATTGTAAAGAGGCCTAGAGGTGAGCGATGGCTAGCTCACTTGGCTTGGATGGCCGGTTTTGGCCATGTAATGAAGATCTTCATTGGTGCTGGTTTTCCCCGCATGGGGTTTCCAGGTAGAGCAATAACAAATATACCCTGGAAACCCCATGCGAGGAAAACTAGCACCAATGAAGATCTTCATTACATGGCCAAAACTGGCCATCCAGGCCAAGTGAGCTAGCTACCGCTCACCTCCAGGCCTCTTTACAATGGAGCCTCCTCAAGCCTTATAAAGGCTTAATCACATGCAATACCATGGAAAAATACCATGGGATACAACAAACCATGTGCCCAAACCATGTGCAAGACCTAAACCACCTTTGACTTAATCCCGAGTCAAGGTTAACCCTAACATGTTCCTATAAAGTAATAAGTTTACCTATCGGTGAATACGGCAAATAAGAATACTGGAACCTTTGTGAATATTGAAAACTAATGATGTTAGATTCTGATTCATGTATATGATGTTGATATTAACCTTGGTCAACATGCACATGTAAGTGCATATGATGAGATTGGCATGGATTGGTTGAAAAAGTATATAGTAGCATTAAATTATGTTATAAATGTTGACACTGTAACCAACAGATGGAGCATCTATCGATAAACCATTCTAGGGTCTATAAGGAGATATGCAAGGTAGTCATCCATGGGAAAATAGTTTTTCTAAATTCTAAAATGGAGTTTAGAATTGGACAAAGACAAGCTTGGCGAATTTGGACAAATATTGATTAATCGATTCTCTAATTAATCGACAAAGGGAGAGTGTGAATGAAACTGATAATTCCTATGATAAATTCAATTGTGAATCACTTGAGTTAAATATCTGTAACTCAGACAGATCTACGGTCTAGGATAGATTCCACAAATGAGAGTTACAAGTAACATATAACTATGTAATGGATGAAGTCAACTTAACCTACATGGGTAGATCTATGGTTGAGATCTAGGGATCCAACGGTTGGTGGGAATTGTGCTGAACTAAAGTGCACAAAGATTAAATTGTGGAATGTGGACCCGAAAGTACCCCATTCACTTTAACTAGAGATAGATCCAACGACCCTGGAACATTCTGCTAGAAGGAAGAGCATGGAATATAAAAGGTGAGTTGGGTTGTGGTATTAGAAAACTTATGCAAAGGAGATCAAGATCAATGAACGAGGTTGATCGTTGCAGAAAATCTACAGTTGTCAGTGATTCTACTAGTTAAAGTTGTTGATGTATTTGTAACTTTGGAATGTATTCACTTGTATATCTTATGTATTGTACCTCTATGTTTCTATCGGGAAGTATTTGTAATGTAATTGAGTCATGTCATGTCCCGATGTTCCTATCAAGAGATTCAATAATGTAAACAATTCATGTAAAGTCATAGAGTGTAACCCTCCTTATTGATCAAGGGTTAAAGTCCCCACGGTTGTGGGGCCTTAGGGTTATTAGACTCTCATAGAGAAGTCGGTCCTAGTGAGTTATTGTCAAGTCAGGAATTAGTATAAATAGAGAGGGAGCCTCTCTATTTAACAAACATTCTCTCACACGTAGTTGTAGCGCATAACTAAGAGAGAAATAAGAAGTTGGGACAAGAGAGAGAGAGACTAATGCTGTCAGGAGATCATCTTACTATCTTTGGGTTTTACTTTTGGTTCTGATTCTATCTCTGAGGAAGTTGTGGGGTTTTCTCCTTTGTGGTTTCCCCGAGGAAAATATATGTGTTCATTGTCTCTTGTGATTGATTGTTGTGCTTGCTATTCTCTCAAATAAGATCCTAAGATCATATAGCTTAAATGTTAAAAATCTAACATGGTATCAGAGCTAACCTGAGAAGAAGAAACTGTGTAGTTTCTGAAGCTAGGGATTCCTACTTTTTGGATCTCTCTCCATAGATTTTCAGCAAAAGGAGGCTATGATGACCCTCCTCTCTAGGGTGCATCTTTCTATCGAAGCAGAATCTGATTCTGAGCATTTTCATTTTTTGACCCAACACTATTGTGGGAAATTAGGGGTTTCCATAGAAGTGGAATTTTTGAGTGAGCCTAGGCCTGGATAGATCTCCTCCCCAAAATAAAAGTATAGAGATCAAGATCAAATTTTTTGGTTGGGTAGAACTTTGGGAAAGTCAAACCCTAAATCTACTCCTGAACCAGAAAACCAACTCTACAGAAATTCAACTCCATATCTAGTTCCGACATCTTAATCTAGTAAGATCTAAATCTTTTACATTTCCATTTGAGGTTCTCTATTAAGATGTCTCATCATACCAAGCTTTATGAAAATCTTGAGGGAGCTAATAACTTTTGAGCTTGGAAGTATAGGATCTCCCTAGTCCTAGAAGAAAATGAGTTGGATTCTTACGTCAATGAAGAGGTTCCAATTCCAGAGGGAGATGAGGCTAAGGCCTTACACAAGAATAAATTGGTCATGGATAAGAGGATTATTACTGATTCAATCAAGGATCACCTCATACCCCAAGTGTCCTCTCTAAAGACACCTAAAGAGATGTTTGATTCCTTGACCAAGTTATTTGAACGACAAAACATAAACCATAAGATGAATCTGAGAAACCAATTGAAGAATGTAAAGATCCAGAATGCAGAGACTATCCAGTCTTACTTTACAAGGGTCTCTCAGATCAAGAAACAACTTGAAGTTGTAGATGAAGAAGTAGAGAATGCATAAATTGTGATGACCACCTTAAATGGTCTCCCTAGTGCATGGGACTCTTTCATTCAAGGGATCTGTGCTAGAAAGAAGATAATCAATTTTAGTAGACTGTGGGAAGAATTCTCACAAGAAGAAGCTCGAATATTAGCATGAGAAGAAAATATGGGAAGTGAATATAAACCTCTCACAGTACAATCCAAGAAAAGTAGAACAAACCATCACAAAGGTAAGCACTCTCGCCAGAAGAAAAACACTAGAAAATCTGACAAAGATTTGTCTAAGTTCATTTGCTATACATGTGATGAAAGAGGACACCTTGCAAGGTATTGTACTAGAAACAAAGATAGATCTCACAAAAGGAAGGGAAACAAGAAAATACATCATGCTGCAAAAGATAATGAGCCTTCCAAGAAGAGAATCAAACAAGAAAGTGATGAAGAACATGTTTTCATTTCCGCTCTCATGGGAACCATCACTCATGGAAGCAGTGATTGGCTCATAGACAGTGGGGCTTCTAAACACATGACGGGATTCAAAGAATCATTTGTGAAACTATTAGAACATGAATCACCCCACAAGGTGAAACTTGGTGATGACTACCGGTATCCAATAAAAGGTAGTGGAGAATCCTCCTACAAATTAGACTCTGGAAAGACGTCTATGAAAATAAAGGATGTCCTATTTGTACGAGGACTAAAGAAGAACCTTCTCTCCATCTCTACATTAGATGCAAAAGGCATGAGAGTTGCATTTATAGATGGACAAGTCCTCATGTGTCCAAAAGAAAAGACTATTGACGATGCAGTAGTAATTGGAGAACAAGAGGGATGACTATACAGATTAAAGGGCCAACCAGAACAAGCTTTGGTTCATGAATCAGTAGAAACAAATGAACTTTGGCATAGAAGGCTTGCACATGTGCACTATAGGCCACTACCACTTGCAAGAAAAGTTGTTGAAGGTCTTCCAGAAATGTAGGAAAAACATGAAGGAGTATGGAAGGGATGTGTAAAAGGAAAGAACACAAGGAAGACATTTCCAAGTAGCGAAAGCAAGGCTAAAGGAATCTTGGAAATCATTCACTCCGATGTATGTGGTCCAATGTCATCTACTTCATTAAGCCGGTATGTATACTATTTTTCTTTCATTGATGATTTTTCTAGGAAGACATGGATATACTTCATGAAGAACAAAGATGAAGCACTTAGAAATTTAAAGGAATTCAAAGCCTTGATCGAAAATTACACAGAGAAGAAGATCAATATTTTTCAATTAGACAATGGTAGAGAATTCACATCAAATGAATTCAAGGAATTATGAAAATATGAAGGGATTAAGAGGGAGTTGACCACTCCATATAATCCACAATAGAATGGGGTTGCAAAGAGGAAGAATAGAACAATCATGGAAGCTGTAAGGGAAATGCTTCATGATCAAGATATTCCTATGCATCTACGTGCAGAAGCTTCTATGACAGCTGTGTATGTACAGAACCATACTCCACATAGAGTACTTGAGAACAAGACATCTGCAGAAGTGTTTTTTGGCAAGAAACCAGAAGTCAGTCACCTCAGAATTTTTGGTTGTCCAGTGTACATACACATTCCAAAAGAAAAGAGAACAAAGTTAGATCCTTCAGAGAAGAAGGGTATGTTTGTGGGATATGGTGAAAGATTGAAGGCTTATAAAATATAATTCCCAAGATTCAAGAAGATCAACACTAGCAAGGATGTAACATTTGACGAAGACTTAGCTTACAACAAATCCAGAAAGAGACCTGCTGAAAAACCTAAAGAAACAGAAGTACCCAGAATTCAAGACACAACCATGAATGATGCAATTCAAGAAGAATATCGAGAAATAGAAGAACCTGAAGAACTTGTAGATCCACCTCAGGAGAAGAATCCTCACAAGAGGAAATCTGCTTGGGTACGAAAAGCTATCCAAGGTGTAGAAAGATATGGGGCTCTAGAAGAGATACACAGAGAGAGGAAAAGAACTAGGTCCTGCTCTGGTTATGTATCCCTATTATGTGACATCATTGATAAATAACCTGCCAACCATGAAGAAGTGACAAAAAAGAAAGAATGGAAGGATTCTATGATCGAGGAGTATCAGTCGATCATCAAGAATAATGTTTGGGATGTTGTCCCAAGACCAGAGGGGAAGTCTATTGTTACTTACAAATGGATATATAAGATCAAGCATACTACATATGGTAGCAAGATTTGTGGCTCATGGCTTCTCCCAAAAAGAAGGAATAGATTATGAAGCAACCTTTGCACCTATAGCCAGATATACTTCCATAAGATCAGTACTTGCTTTAGCTGCAGTAATGAAGTGGAAAGTACACCAGATGGATGTCAAGACAGCTTTCTTGAATGGTGTAGTAGAAGAGGAAGTATATGTGGAGGAGCCACTTAGTTTTGAGACACATGACAGGGAGACTCATGTGTGTAAGTTAAAGAAATCCCAGTATGGTTTGAAACAGGCACCTAGGACATGGTATGACAGGATTGAAAGATTCCTATCCAGTTTGGGCTTTACCATGAATAAAGCGGATTCCAACCTTTACTACAAGGTTGAAGAAGGGAACCCAGTGATACTCCAACTGTATGTAGATGATATATTTGTAACAGGTGAGGATGGGTTGATTGCTGATACAGAGAGGAATCTTGCTTCCTAGTTTGAAATGAAGGACTTGGGTATGATGCACTACTTTCTAGGCATGGAGGTGTGGCATAGCAGATGGAATTTTCCTAGGATAAGGGAAGTATGCAGTAGAGATCCTAAAAAGGTTTAGGATGATGGACTGCAAGGCCATGATCACACCTATGGCATTGAACTTGAAGTTATTGAGTGATTCTTCATCAGAATCGGTTGATGCTACGATGTATCGTCAAATGATTGGGTCCTTGATGTACCTGATGAATACGAGACCAGATATTTTGTTTGCTGTGAACACATTGAACTGGTTCCTGATGGATCCAAGACATGTTCACTTGATTGCTGCAAAGCATATTCTAAGGTACCTAAAGGGTACAGTTGATTATGGGATCAAGTATGAGGCGAATCAAAAGATTAACTTGGAAGGTTATGTGTATTTAGATTGGGAAGGAAGTGCCATTGATAGAAATAGCACTTTAGGGTGTTGCTTCAGTATGGGATCAGGTGTGATCTCCTGGTTTAGCAGGAAGCAATCCTATGTGGCACAAAGTATAGCCGAAGGAGAGTATGTTGCAACTTGTTCGACTAGTTTTGAGGCAGTGTGGCTGAGAAAGCTACTGTCTGATTTATTTAATCTCTAGATGGATGCTACTTATATATATTATGACAGCCAGAGCTGTGTGAAGTTGTTAGAGAACCCAGTGTTTCATGACAAGTCAAAGAATATTGAGATCAAATATCACTATATCAGGGATATGGTGCAGAGAGGAGTAGTGAAGCTCCAATATGTTGCGACGGACGAGCAAATAGCTAATGTGCTAACCAAACCATTAGCTAGAGTGAAGTTTGAGTACTTCAGGGAGAAGCTTGGTGTTTTGCAGATCAAGGTTCCCTCAAAAGGGAATTGATGTGTCGTTGGCCTTTCTGACATGGTGGAAGGTTGAGATTCACATGGTCATATGTAAGTGCAGAGATATTCGAATGTGATTATGGGATGTGTTCCCACATGATCAATGCAGAGATATTCTGATGTGATTATGGGATGTGTTCCCACATGATCATTGCAGAGACATTCTGATGTGATTGTGGGATGTGTTCCCACATGATCAATGCAGAGACATTCTGATGTGATTGTGGGATGTGTTCCCACATGATCAGTGCAGAGCCATTCTGATGTGATTGAGGGATGTGTTCCCACATGATCAAATGTAAGTGCAGAGCCATTCTAATGTGATTGTGGGATGTGTTCCCACATGATTAGATGTAAGTACAAATCCTTTCTGACAAGATGAGGTCAGATGTAAGTGCAGAGCCTTTCTGACAAGATGAGGTTGGATATAAGTGCAGAGCCTTTTTGACAAGATAAGGTTAGATGTAAGTGCAGATCCTTACTAACAAGATGAGGTCGGATGTAAGTGCAGATCTTTTCTAACAAGATGAGGTCAGATGTAAGTGCAGAGCCTTTATGACAAGATGAGGTCAGATGTAATTGCAGATCCTTTCTAACAAGATGAGGTCGGATGTAAGTGTAGAGCCTTTCTGACAAGACAAGGTCGGATGTGAGTGTTGGTCCTTTCTTACATGGGTTTTGGATTTGTTCCTCCCATGGTCATATGTGAGTGTTGGGCGTGCCTTTTTGACATGGTTCTTGGATGTGTTCCTCCCATGGTCAGATGTAAGTGTTGGGCGGGCCTTCCTCATATGGTTCATTCCATGGTCAGATATAAGTGTTGAAGACAATGAAGACCTACATGGAGGCTAGGCCTACAACTAGCATGAAAAAGGGTTGGCTCTTTAAAACTTCTTATGATGAGTAGAATTGAGAGATAGCACCAATGATGATGACCTAGTGATGATCCAGATCAAGTGATGATCTAGACTTGATGAAGATCTAGTGATGATCTAGAACCAGTGATAATCTAGATCCAATGATGATCTAGATCTAGTGATGATCCAGACTTGATGATGATCCAATGATGATCCAGACTTGATGTTGATCCAGTGATGATCCATAATTGATGATGATCTAGATCAAGTGATGATCCAGAGTTGATGAATATGACTTGAAGATGAAGATGACTTGATGATGATCCAGATAATCAAGAGAAGAAGACTTGTGCTAATAAATTTTGTCGAGAGACTACCTTCCTAGCTAAGAGAGAGTGTTGATGTATTTGTAACTTCAGAATGTATTCACTTGTATATCTTATGTATTGTACCCCGATGTTTCTATCAAGAAGTATCTATAATGTAATTGAGTCATGTCATTCCTCGATGTTCCTATCAGTAGATTCAATATTGTAAACAATTCATGTAAATTCATAGAGTGTAACCCTCCTTATTGATCAAGGGTTAAAGTCCCCATAGTTGTGGGGCCCTAGGGTTATTAGACTCTCCTAGAGAATTCGGACCTAGTGAGTTATTGTCAAGTCGAGAATTAGTATAAATAGGGAGGGAGACTCTCTATTTAATAAACATTCACTCACACTCAGTTGTAGTGCATAACTGAGAGAGAAAGAAGAACTTGGGACAAGAGAGAGAGAGACTACTGTTGTCGGGAGATCATCTTATTGTCTTTGGGTTTTACTTTTGGTGTTGATTCTATCTCTGAGGAAGTTGGGGGATTTTATCCTTTATGGTTTCCCCGAGGAAAATTTTTGTGGTCATTTTCTCTTGTGATTGATTGTTGTGCTTGTTATTCTCTCAGATAAGATCCTAAGATCACATAGGTTAAATGTTAAAAAATCTAACAAAACTTACGTGGTCTTCACAAAACTGAATGGATGCATAATTTTAATGTAATATGATCGATAACAATTGAATTCCACCATCGATTTGGGTGGATCAAGATCCAATGGTCCTTAATGATTCCACTAATTCAACTAGCGAGCTGGTTAACAGTCCAGTTTGGACACAAAATTTTTATAAAAAAAAACAGCGCCCCTCTAAATTGAAGTCTTCTCTTCATCAATATCCAAAGGAATACTGGCCGAGTTGGTTGGATTTAGAGGTTCTGCCAAATATAGAACCTAACTAAATTGCATATCAGTAACAAGAAAGAGTGTATACAAGGAAGTTGGGCATCAGGATCAGAGTGTCCTTTCATTGAAATCAAACCACTAAGCTACATGAAGTAGTGATAAAGAAGGATGAACAAAGAATGTTTTAGTTAATAAAAAGCTAAACATAGTATGTGGTGAAGGGTACAATGAGTGTGTGATGGTCTGGTCTGAAGGCATGATGAACAATCATGGGTATGGAAGGTTTGTTTCAATTACATGATTAAGGTTAAAATGTCTAGTTATTTTAATGATGCATTTAAGATAGCCATATAGTGTCCTAGAAATGGTAGTAACTAATATGGTTTGAATTACTTAGTATTGTATTTTTTGAATATCACTTCAGAGATTAGTGTAAATTGTGTAGAGGCCCACCAAATTGTTTGGATGTTTGGAAGTTACAGATTTCCGGTAGAATTGACCAAAGACATGGAAGTACAAATATGTCCAATAAAATAAATACAAGAATCTACCATGTGCAAGGGACAAACATCTGAGAAGGACCTCATGGCGGTGAAAACTAAACAAAATAGATTTCAAAATTCCAGATTTGGAATTTTGATACTTTTATATTGATGCTTTGACTCATCTAGAATTGTGTTAAGATGATGTGTTATATGTGGTTTTCCAAGTTGGAAGTAAGTGTAAATGATAGAGGGTAAGTGCTCCCACTTACCAGAGCCAAACAATAAGAGGACGACCTCGAGATTGCAAAAAATCTAATTCTGTAGGAGACAGAATTGTAAATTACTAATTTGATTTGATTAACTATGTACTAATGGTTTGATGTAGGAACCATGTTAGGAGATACATTGTAGAAAAACCATGTATGGTGGCCTACAAGAAACAAAACACCAATTGAGATGATAAATTTTTCCCTTGAGGCAGGTCTTGGGGGTGGCTTTGTTGTCTAAAATTAAAGCAGGATACCTGTGGCATTAGAAGGAGTTTCTTATGTGAATATGTATTTGGGATACCTGTGGCGTTGATATATATGCATGATATTGCAGATATAAAATGGTTTAATTCAAATTGTTGCACAGAAGTCGTTATGCAGGGCACCCTAGTTACCAAAAGACGATAATAGCACACAAGAAGCAATTCTTTTGGCAAAAATAAAAAGGAGTTAGATCTAGTGGATTACTTGTTTAAATGTTTGGAATGTCAATAGGTGAAGGTATAACATCAAAATCTAGCAGGTTGTTACAACCCTTACCGATTCCTAAATGGAAATGGGAGGTAATTTCTTTGGATTTTATCATAGGTTTTCCATTGAATAAAAAACAACATGATTCAATTATGGTTTTAGTGATAAATTAAGCAAGTCTGCTAATTTTATACCTGTGAAATTGGCTTACAAGGCTATCAATGTTACAGAAATATTCTTGGAGAAAATATTTCAACTTCATGGAGTGCTAAAAATGGTAATTTCTGACCGGGATGGCAAGTTGACATCAAACTTTTGGAAATCATTGTTTGCAGGGTTGGAAACCAAGATAAAATTCAACACTAGCTACCACCCTGAAATAGATGGACAAAAATAACAAAAAAA
Organism: Pseudotsuga menziesii; assembly: GCA_001517045.1. Lineage (NCBI taxonomy): Eukaryota > Viridiplantae > Streptophyta > Pinopsida > Pinales > Pinaceae > Pseudotsuga > Pseudotsuga menziesii. The sequence continues at coordinate 405,269 of LPNX010385084.1, read as the reverse complement.
CCATTTCATCGAGGACATGTTGAAGATGTATGTCATGGAAAGACCCAATCAAGTGGGAGAACTACCTACACTTAGTTGAATTTGCTTATAATAATAAGTTCCAAGATTCTACAGGTATGATTCCTTTTGAAATTTATATGGGTGCAAGTGCAATACTCCAATCTCACGGAGCAACCCTGTTGATGGATTAATGTTAGGACCTAATTTATTAGAAGATATTGAACTAACCGTGAAATAGGTACATCAAAACTTGAAGGTTTCCCAGGATAGGAAGAAAAGTTATGTTGACTTAGAAAGAACTCCGAGAGAGTTCCAGGTGGGTTATCATGTATACATAAAGGTAAATCCCAAGAAAATTACCTTGAGGTTGGGAAAGTATAAGAAATTGGCACCCAAGTATTGCTGGCCATTTGACATTATAGCCAAAGTAGGACCGGTTGCATACCAGTTAACCCTACCACCCAATATTAAAGTACATAATTTGTTTCACATTTCTATATTGAAAAGATATGTTCATGATGTGTCTCATGTGATTGAATGGAATGTAATCTAGGTGGAACCAGAGGGAGAGTTCCAAGTGGGACCAAAGCACACTCTTAACAGGAGAGAAATGTTACTCCAGAACCGTAACATTGGACAAGTAAAGGTGCAGGGAAGAACCTTAGTCCATAAGAAGCTACTTAGGAGATGGAAAGCGATATGCAGGAAGCATATCTAGACTTATCCCAAGATCTTGGCATGAAAGAATAAAAAAGTTATAACACCGAGGACAATTTTATCTTTTAAGGGGAGGTGTATGTAATACCACCTGAATTAATAATTATTAATTTTGTTGGAAAATAGTTTGATTATTTTTTTACTATTCTTTGACAGGAAAGTCAAGAATAAATAATTTTGTAATAAAACATTCCCTATTTAATAAAATATGCTGAAGGGAAAAAAAGTGGATATAGTTGTTGAAATAGTGTTTGCAAACCCACAAGAGGAAGATGACAAGTGGCAAAGACCATTGAGTGAGAACTTATTATGCAAAAGGCATCATCCCCAAAAATCAGGTATGCACTCCTAGTTGAGTGCTAAAGAGATGGAGGCTCATAAATGACCAAGTACTAGGAAAAATACTATTTAATAGTATGTCCATGAGCAGTAGGAGGCTAGAATTGGACGGGTATTAACATCTATATAATGCAAGAGATGGTGCATTAAGATATTTTTGTCTTGTGGTTCAGCGAATAGGCTCGGGGGTTCTAGAACAAGTAATTTTGGTTGCTATGGGAGTTGGTTGGGAGGAACAACTTCTCCAATTTCATTTTCCTAGCATTGGTGTCAGGTTCCTACTCTTTTTTTCTTATGACTAATCTGGTTACATTAGGATGTGTATGTGAAATGTTATGTACAGTTACATCTCCAGGTATTAGGATTATGCATTATGTAGAACAAATATCCTTGTTTTACTGAAGTATATGATATTTGTATAATGTTATTGTTGTAGTGATTAATAACTCGTTCAAAGCATAAGTTGGTAGAACTGATTTTTGTTGATATATTTTCGAATCCAACACTTGAAGAATTTAGAATTCATGATTTTGTATATAATGGATTGAACCCTCTATTTTTTTTAAATATGTACCGTGTATTCCTAGTTTTAACTTAGCTTTGTCTATTCATATAGTTTCCACTCAATATAATTATGGTTATTGAATGTGGAGTGGATTTGTAATGTTGTTGTAGTGTAGATCTTTCTACGAGGAGCATAAAGCAGAGAGTGTGTGATTTATGACTAGATAATTGGCAGATTTCTACTCTGCAAGTGCTTTGATCATTTAATACCTTTGTATCGTTAACCAAAGATATAGATTTTCAATCATCTATGTGTATATGTGTAACTCGAAATCAAATTGAGGTGTATGAGATCGAATATGTATATGTGAAGCGTTACAGAAGGAATTGATCAATAAACAAATTGCTATACATCATGCTGTGGAGATCGATTTTGGAGATGATCGTCAACGATAAGGACATTTCACTGAAGAAAGAGCGAGGAAGATATAGGATGGGTCGGGCTATGAAATCAAAAGTGATCACTAGAAATTAAGATCAATATCTACCACTGAGATCGATCATAAAATATATCGACGGTCTATAGCGATTTCGTTGGGAGAAGCTACGGGTTTTGAAAAAATTTTGATGTGCGCAAAATATTTATGGAATGCACTTCATAGTTTTTAAAGTCCACTATTGATTTCATGGGGACACTAATCGGACAATCAACAAGCCATTTCATTGATTCAACTAGCAAGTTGATTAACAGCAAAGAGAGGGCATAAATTTTTTATCCAAAGGAATTTGTACAGGATTGAGTCCACTTGAGTGAGTTAGATGTCGATCTATAAAGTTAAACATTGATCCACTTTTTTAGAACATCAACGGTCAAGATTGCATCTGCAAAGAAGATCAATGACTGATAATAGTCATGGAGGTTTCATTGTGGAATCCACATCACATCAATATGGACGGTTAGGGTTGATTTCGCAAGGATCAACACTGCGAAAAGATTATGCAGAATGCGGAACAAAAAAAGAAAAAGAATAAGTTTACAGAACTTGGAGTTTCCAAGATCCGATTTCCGCATCAAACCATGATTGATGGTCAATATTGTTTCTGCAAGGATCAATGTTGCAGAAAGCATATGCGGAATGTGGAAAGAGGAAAGTCAAGGATTAAGTTAACTTGGATTTTTCGATTCGATTTATGCATCAAATAAAGATCGACGGTCAAGTTTTATTCTGCAAGGATTAATGGTGTGGAAATCATATGTGGAAGGAGGAAAGTGGTCTTATGAAGGTACCAATTTGTTTGTTTTCAAATTTTCGAGTTTTGCACCGGAAGATGAAAGGCGGAAAAGATAGTTCAGTGCAAAAATGACTATTCTAGTTGCGGAGTGGATCTGTCGATGGAGGAAAAACTGTTACAGTGGTCCCTAAGCCTGAGAAGGAATGTACAAGGATGAATTTGACCATTAAATATGGCCAGGGTTTCTCTTTATTTTTATTTTCTCATAACAGTTAGGTATTTTATTAATATGTTTGAATATATATGGTTATAGAAATATATATATATATATATATATATTTGAATTTTGAGGTATGTTACAAAGGTAATACCTCAACATATGACACCCAATCCTAACACATAATACTGGTTTGAAGAATGACTCATGATGTTATAAGTTTAACAATTCCTTGGTGAGAGCATTAAAGTTTGCATTGATGTGGGTGCCCGAATTTATCTGAGCCTAGGTGAGATGATGCAATCAACCTTACAGATGGGTCATATGTGCATCCAAATTCATTCCTTAGGGGTCATTCTGAAATCAGCCCTTGGCATAGTCTGACATGCCTTTTCCTAGAAGTGGCTTGATATACCAAAAAATGGATAGAGTTTTGGTGTACTGTGTCTCTCTCCTGTAGGTGGATTCAAAATTATCGACCATGTGCCCCATTTCATTGATCAATTTGTCTAGAGCATTTCTTACTAAAATTATGAATGGAATATTCCATGTTTTGCAAAAAATCCCTAGATGATGGAAGAACCATACTATCAAAACAAGCTTGATATTTCTCATAGTTGCAAACTGCTTGAGGCATATGTGAGTAGCATGGATCGATGATAATTTCTACTCAACATGCTTAGTGAGGACCATATCTAAGACTAGACCAAAGAAATGGTGGCACATGAGCTAAATGGATGAGAGAGGATGTTAAAATTGTTTTTCCATTTAGATAATCAAGCAAAGAGTCCAAATTATTGATGCAGTGAATAGGAATGAATTATACACACTGAACAAATCAAATCTCACAAGAGACAGACAAGTATTGCTCAAGTAATTATAGTATTATCTTAATTACATAATCTGGTGTTGCAATAGTGTTGCATAGGAAAATAATTCGAATCATTAGGGATGAATTCAAATCTCCCAATTGGATGTGACTATATCTGACTGAGTAGCTAACTAAAGATGTCTAAATCGCTATCGGAGTCCAAATGGTTAACTCCATATGTCTAATCAAGTCACACAATCAGTAATGATCAGCTAACTCAGTCTAACTAAAGTGGTAGGTGAGAAAAGGATCCTTATCCACATGTAGTCATGTCTAACTAGCGCTAACTGAGCTGAAAGTGAACTAACTAAAAGTAACTTGAAAATAACTAAGCTTAACTAGTTCCAACTCCAACTGACTAAAGGAGGTTGGTTCTGGGACTCCTAGTGGCTCCTAAAATGTAGGGATTGGCCTAGGATGCACCTAAACCGATGCATGCAAGTGCATTTAGTGGCAGTTAGCCTCTATTGGTGTTCCCCAAACTCTAGTAACTAGTACATGTGGCCCCACTAAGCCAAGTGGACCTAATGGTACTAATGGACCCAATAATAATAAAATTCTACTAAGTTACGCAAATAATAATCTAATAGACAGTATGGTCAATGGAGGATTATAAATCCTAACACCCCCCTTGAATCTCAACTTGGACAACTCTGGGTGGAAACAATGCGAAAATTCACCCATATACAATCTAAAAGATAAAAAAATGTTTCTTAATAAATCGAGGAAATAGGGGAAAACCACATGGGGAAACCCCCCCTCACAATAAGCAGGAATTAGGAAATACAAGTTAAAAACTTGCAAACACTACAACAAATCTTGGAATTAGTGTCCCATTTAGCGTCCCTTTTTAGTGTAATTTTTTTTTACATTGAGTGGTCAAACTAGACGCGTTATGGGACGCGTTATGGACAAAACTTAAAGTGTCCCAAAAAACGTATTTTTTTGCTTCCTAAATAGCATCCTTTATGACGTCCAAAATAGCATCTCTTTTTTTGCTTCTAGAATAGCGTCCAACTTTGCTTCCTAAACAACGTCAAGGTTTGCTTCCAGAATAGTGCCCAACTTTGCTTCCTAAACAACGTCGAGGTTTGCTTCCTAAATAATGTCTTTCTTTTATTCCTAGCGAGTGTCCTCTTTCGCTTCTTTAATTGGCACCCCCTTTAGCACCATATTTGCATCCTTAATAGCACCATGTTAGCATCCAAATTAGCATCCATTTTTTCTACCACTTTAGCATCCCATTTTGCACCATATTTTACTTCCAAATATATGCCAATTTTCGCTTCCAAATTTGCACCAATTTTTGCTTCTTTTTTTGCATCATGTTTTGCTACCAAAATGACGCCAAATATTTCTATTGTTGCACCATATTTTGCTTCCTATGTAGCGCCATGTTTTGCATCCAAAGTAACGTCTTATTTTTCTACCATATCAACACCATGTTTGGCTTCATCATTAGCGCCATGTGTTGCATCCTTTTTAAATCCTAGTTTCACTTCTCTCATCTTTTGGTCACTAATTTAGTCGTTTTTAGTATTTAACTGATATTATAATATCATTAGGGCATGGAGGAATCAAACCACCAACCTCCTACTTATAAGGCAAGCGCTCTTCCATTGAGCTAGAACCCTTTAAGAATTTGAGAACCTAACGTACAGAGTCCTCTATAATGGTAAAAAGGATCAATACACAACTTTGAGTATCTAATGGTCAAACAAGTCAACAAAGAAAGAGGCTTTTGTAATACCAGAAAGTACACTCATCAACATCAATAGTGTTTCATGTATCAGAAGATGACAATGTAATAGTACCAATTTGGTTACCTAAAATCATGTAGCTTGGGCATTCTGGTTATATCAGGACTTGATAAGCCATGTGATTAGCAATACACATTAGTGCATGCACATGACCAAAGAAAAAAGCAATGTTCCACCAGTCTAGCTAGCAGCCAAATTATGACAGCCTGGTTACAAACATGTAATATCTTACACCTTATTCTAGTAGACAGACAATTCTATTGTTGGTCCTAGCTACATGTGATTACACACGACATAAGTTATAGCTTATGTACAAACATAGTTACCTACATAAGATCAGTTCTAATAGAGTGGGGAAACAAGAGTGAAAACAAAGAGAGTGTGCCTTGAAACAAATTTTATGTCATTGCAATGAATTGTGAATTGTCGATTCAAGCATTTAAAAGCATGAGAATTGAGAATTAACTACATAAATGCATCTAGGAAATAGCATGAGTGCTATGAGGAAACTTAATTCCAATGTATTTAAAGATTTGTAAGGCGCAGCAGGAATAGACCACTCACTAAATATGTTGGGGGGATGGGGGTTGAAGGTATTATGGAAGGAATTTTCAGTGGAAACAACATACACTGAGAATCTACGATATCTTCCTAAACATAAAAAATGGCGAGTACAAAAGAGTAATGTGGCTGAACTACACCGAGTGGATAATGGTACTCATTATGATGAAGGGATCAAAGGGATCAAAAATAAATTTTAGAGAAAAGACTAGTACAATTTCTAAAATACTGACCATTCTAAGAACTCCCTAGGAATGGTTTGTTGGTGTCCATTTCTTGTCATTTTCTGGGAAATTTTCTAGGTTGTATCCTTCAGGAGATGGGCCATTCCCATAAAACAAATGCAGTAACAATCATTTCATCCTGTAGAGCATATTTTATGCGCTCATTTGGATATAAGGAAACAAGCGTAAAGTTTAAGAAAAACCAACAAGAATCTTAGGTTAGTCTCACCTAATATATTGCTAGTAATCAAATACTTAACAGAAGTCAACTATGATAGTTAATCTAGTTATTAGTGAGAAGCTAAAGTTACCAGGATATAGATAAATATATGTACATATATGAGAACAAATTGGATACAATATGGTTGGATATGCATATATAAAAATACATGTAAAATATGTGTGAGCATGTAAAATACATGTATTTCCTAATATTTCCAAAGTTTTAACAAAGTATTTCCCTTGGCTTAATGTATTTCCTAATAAAATTCTCTACAAAAATAGCTATTGACCCATTTTCAATTTTTCATATGGCATAGAGTTCCTATTCAAAACGTTCTTAAGCTCACATCTTGGACCAATGGAAGGGTGCTATCCTCAGTGGGGGTTATTGAATAGTTAAAAAATGTATAGCTATGTTTTTTCCAAAATAAGGCCCAAATACGTACAACTGACAAAGGTTTTCATAATTTCATATAAACTAAATGTGTACCTCGTGAATATGACCTCGCTTTTGAAAAATCCTATCCTCTTATGTTCCAACAGCCTGAATAAAATGCTCCACCTTGTCCAATATTACCTGCATGATAAAATGTTCCACATTTTAGTATGATATCAGCTTAGATGGAAATGATAGCTGTATCCAAACCAGTGAACACCCTTTCATTCGATGTTCAATAATTTCACACACAAGAGATGCCCTATAGCCTTTATAAAAATCCATGTGCATTTGAAATTTCAGAAAGATAAAACATTATACAGCTTTAATGCCAGCAACTAGATAACGCTGGTCAAGATGAACTCGGTATCATTTGCATCAATCCGGGGACATGAGATCTTGCGATTCAAGCAATAATTAAAATTTCAAAGGCCACACAACTTCAGATTGCAAGATTTAGAAGACCAAAGTGAAAATATCACAATACCTAGTAACGTATAGTGAAATCCTTTGGTCAACATAATATTTGCCAACAAAAATTATATAAGAAATGCAATCAGTGTCATAATACCTCACCTGCATCTATCAAATAGCCACCCATTACACTGAATTCTTTCTTGTATACAGCCATGAGCAAATTAATTGAACCCTGTAAAATAGAAAATAGCCACCAACAAATTATCTTCCTAGAGAATTTTGTCACAGAACCAAAACATAGAATGTGAGATGTAAAAACAGATCTATAATAAACTGTCTACACACTAGAGATAATCATGCTTAGAAGTTACAACAACAATCAGCTTGGACATAAAAATATTCCAAGTGTTTCAACTGAAATGAATTTAAGAATAGAATGTAAATTTAGATAATATTTATCCAACGACTATTTAAGGAATTCAAATAGAATATAGGAGGTGTAACATCTCTACATACAAACCTCACGAATTTCCAATGTAGGCATGTGTGGAAGGAAATCATTGCCAACAAAGAAACAGATGAAGACAAAATCATCCACAACCTGTTCAAAATCAATCTCTATTAGAGGTTTTGGAATCTTCATATCATACTCTAAATATTCACGTAAAACCCAGATGTTGATGAACTACCAAATATTTGAGATATCAGAAACAAGTTAGATGTAAAAATAATAGTAAAACATCCACACAATCTATAATAATCTTGAAACTTGCTTTAATTATCATGACCTAAATGGGACCGTTATTAGTATTAATGCAACCATACAACATTAACAAAAAGAAAAAACATTCAAGCATGCATAACCAGAATCCTAACATAAAAAATTATACATATATCCAACTTACCTGATAAGGCTTTTTAGGATTAACATTCGGTTCACCACCTTTCTCATCAAAATTTCCTTGCTTTCTTTTTGGCTGTCCTTCGCATGCATTTGCAAAATGACCAGCCTGACCACAAAGGAATCATTTGTCTCGTTGTCTAGGCGTAACCACAATCTGCACAATTACATATATAAGGAAAGAGGCAATGTTATCATATTCCTCTCACTATTTTTAAAGACTATAGTAAAAGAGATGACAATGCGATCTGAATGCATTTTAGTCATACAAACCTATCAGGCAATTTAAAATTTTCATCTTGAACAAAGGATGAGCATTAATTTTTGCTTTTCATAAAGTATGAACTGTTAAGAGAGAGTCTCTACTTTTGTGGGGATGGTTTTGTCACTGACCGTGCTTAGATATAATGCATGTGTAGCATTTCTAAACATAACTCCTACCCTCAATGGTTTTTGGTATTTGTCTCCTGGTAACACTAAAGAGTAAATCCTAGAAATGGGGTTAAGTATTGAAATTTGAACATAGCTGAGTATAACTATTCAAGAGTTTATTGGGTTAATGTTCAGACTTTTATTGGGTTTGGTGAAGGTCATCAACATATAAATCATATCTAAAGATCAATAAGAGTGATATAAATTTGAAAGTACTTCCCATGAGTTTGAAGATAGGACTGCCAAAACCTCTTCCTAATACAAAGATGCAATAATTATTTCTAAGAGTTTGACAATGTATGAACCATTTCTGCTTCAAGGCAACGTGATCTAAGAGAATGACTAGATGTTACAATATGTAATGCACAAAAGTGCAATAAAAAAATCAAATAGCTATACAAATGTACTCATTAAATCCTTAAAAGAAAAACCTAGTGGTTGCTTGTGCATGTCAATGCATCATGACCCATATCAAATGAAAATAAGTACCTTGATCTTGATTCTAAGCAAATAATCATGAGATTGAACTACTACACAACAGTGAATAATACCAATAGTTCTATTACACTCTGTTCTCTATAAATCGGGAGCTCTAACCTCTCTCAAAATTGAGAAGTGCACCTCATGAGTAGACAATGCTAAAATGATTAGATCAGCATCCTACAGCCATTGGGACAAAGGAATTTACCAATAGCCATTTGGGACAAAGGAATTTACCAAAAACAATATGGCATTTACCACCCTTTTATGCCTGCAACATGCATCACCATCTGAATATGATGCCAAACAAGAGTTTGCCACGGAGCATTCTGAGACATGGTTGTTACAATCTATTTTGATGCTAATTTCCCCTGAGCTTTTAGGCCTTTCAACCCTATGCCTCACTGACCATTCTTTTTACATGTAACAAAAATCAAAGTCACATTATTTGAACACAGGATCAACCCAACAAATTTGAAGATCAGGAATATCATTTGGATTCAAGAAAACTAGCAAAAATTCTAAAATGAAATTGATACAAATAGAAAAAGAAAAAAATGCTAAATTTTTTACCAAAACATGAAATTTTTTGTAGACTATGGAAGTTTCTAGTATGGACTCATCAAGTTTCTGGTATGGAATTGCCATCTTCATTTATATTAATTGAATAATTGTCAAATCTTGGAAATCCTCCCCACTGTTTACTGAGTATGGTTAGCTCATTTCAGTAGTAAGCTTGATTCAATGAGTGTTTTGACTCCTCACTAAGTCTGTAATAATATTAGAACAACTACAACAACCTCTGAGAATGCAACATTAATCTACAAAAATGGTTTTGATACCCACTGAGATCTCTCTCTCTTTCTATATATATATAGAAGCTGTTTCGAGAAGCATATCCTGAGGTCAAAGTTGCATCATAACATTGGGTTTTTTCATCTTGGTGCCAGATCTGAGGGGTACTTGAGTCAAATTGGACCAGGACAAATGTTTTAAAAGTTGAAATTGGACTTGGAATTGGCTGAGGGTCAAACTGGACTTTGATCGGAATCATTTTATGACTTGGTTTATGAACCAGTTTTTACTAAAAAATGGATAAAATACAAAAGTTAGGAAAAAAATTATATTCATTACATTAATGTTAAACCAGTTGAACTAGCTTGTCTGACCAGTTCCATACTGAACTGGCCAAAATACCAAACTGCCTAGTTCGGTAGAACTGGTCACCAAACTGATTCAAGGGTCGGTCTGGCCCTCTGTTAGTATCAAACTAGCCAATTCTGGTTCATGTTTGGCTAGTTTTGAAACTGGCCAGTTCTGTACAGAACTGGTCACCAAACTAATTCGAGGGTTGGAGGGTCAAACTAGCGATTTCTAGTTCCTATTCGGCCAGTTTTTATAACACTTGCCAGGACTGGTGCCCTCATCCCTTTATGACATGCTGTTTGAGTGGGTCATCACAACAAGAATGGAAACCTGTTGGACTTTGTAATATTCCATCAACTGTAGGATTTTGAATCAATGCCCTATTGGCTATAATTATGAATAATATTTGAATGATTGCTGATATATATTTCCACTTTACTCTTCTTAGTGACCCATTTTTCAGATAATATCCAGATTTTGTATGACTACCTGCAGTAAACTATATAGAACTTTGGTTAAAAATTCTTATTAGGTTTAGTAGGTAACGCGCCTCATATTACTATTATTTGCATTATCCTATGGATCTTGATAGATATGCTCCCAAATATATTTGATTAAGTGCACAGTGTAGAGATATTTCATTATGTTACGGGGTTTGGTTTATGCATCTTATTGTTTTGGCAGTTATTTCATTCAGCTGAGTTTCCAAATTCCTCTTAATGTTTGCAGGTATCATTGGTTTTCTGTCTATATATATGGTGTGCAACAACTAACCCAGGAGATCCTAGTGTATTCATATCTAAAAAGTATGGGAAAATTTCTGATCCTAGAAAAGCTTCATACAATGATCCATTACATGGATCTGCTACTTCTGTTGATGACGCAAATACTAAATCTGTAGGAGAAAAAGTCTAGTCAAAGGGGCCCCTGGTGACTGTATTACCTGTAAAGGAATTGAGGATCCTAGATGAAAAGAAAAGTGGCTTCAATAATATTTTATTGTTTTGGATTGTTAGTTGTGCCTATTTCCCTTTTTCTCATATATGCAAGAGTACTGGTTCCAAAAAACAATCTTCATAGCAGCAAGTTTGTGATGATGACATGCTGTATTGCAGCCTATGTGAAGTGGAGGTACGCTGTAAAGTGGTTCAAAAAATAACATCTTTGTAATACAGAAAAGTCTGTATTTGATTCATATTCTCCAGTAACACAAAGAACAAAGCCGAGGGAATGGAGGATGATTCTTTTATGAAATTTTATTTATTTGTCTTTTTCATTCGTGAGACAAATTCATGCATACATATTGACATTTGCATGCATAATTATGGAAACGTGCATGTGAATTATACCTTTTGTGCATGCTGCTTAGACCTCATCTCCAATAGGCTCAAGAGGATCTTTCTAATTCATAAACCACAAGATCTACAATGGGAAACTGAATACCTGCTTTGGAAATTTGAAAACTTTATGGGGAAGAGCAGTCTGATTTGTCCACATTTGAGGTCTTCTTTTAATACTATAGCTCATCTTTGAAGTTCACCTCTAAATGCTCTATCCATCATTATCTGCTAGAAACTATGCGTAATTGCTAAGGCTGCGTATATCTTATATTGAAGGTATTACCTATGGATTACACCATTGGAATATGAAAGAAACCAAATTTGTTATGTTACATGGCATCTCATGTTCATGCTTTTTAGTATTGTGTATTTTCTTCATACAATTTGTCTGGGTAAACCCACATTACAATAAAATATGAAGCTGAGTTTCTCATAATGTTTCCCTTCTCCTTGTTTCCTTTCAGAAAATGTGTTGAAAATGAAAACACCCGTGAAACTCCTGGCAAACATTTCTTGTCCTCTGGCTGGAAAAAAGGAGTGCTTCTCTTTTTCCCTTTTTTGAGAATATTGTGTTTCTTATAAAAATTGCTTCCCACCTACCTATCTGCACAAACATGGATGCACAAGCAAGCCTGTAATTATGAAAGCAAGCCTGCAATATGAAAGAAGCATGCCCACAAGTGGGAAATCACAAGTGTCACTCAAGCACAAATGGATGCCAGCGAGTGCACATAGAAGCACATGCACAAGCAGTCAATCATTTAAGCAAGCAATCTTGGTAACACAAGTATTTTGTTGAGTCTGTGTGTGTGTGCTTGTGTTTACTTGTGTCATTGCCTATTGGTATATGATTTATCAGTCTATGGTAGTTATAAGTTGTTCAAAACTTATTGGTGTATGATTTATAACTCTATGAAATGGATTTTGGTCTTCATGTACCTTGGTGTTTGAACATTCTTCAATCGTCTTACCAACTTGATGTAAAAGATTTTTGTTGCAACTTCAAAATTTGGCTTAGAATCCTCTAATGAGCAATTTACTACAAAGATAAGAAACATGGGTGTAGGCTTAATGAGCTGATGTGTAATGATGTAGACAGATACTATAAACTGGGTAGATTCCAAGAAGCATATCACTTTGCTAGTAAAAGTAGGCAGAAGGAGTCCAGGAGGTTAGCTCAACTAGTTGTTCCCAATGTTGTAGGATTTTGTGCCAGCAAGGGCTCAATTTGAATCTTCCAGGAAAGGCACACTAGTCCATGTTGATGGATTTACTAGGGATTCCATCCATGAATGTGGGGAAGCAATTCTTGGCTTTCTCCATGAGGTTTTCCTTGGAAAAAATAGGTAGGTGAAAGGTGGTCATGCTTTTGACCTTAAAGCTATACATATTTGCTCAATGCATGCAAGAGTGTCAAAATATAAATAAACTACCCAACAACTTTTCAAAAAGAACAAATTGCAAAGTGTACTAGTCAAAGGGGATGGGTTTACTAGGGATGCCATACACAAATGTGGGGAAGCATCACTTGGGTTTTCCAGTGAGGTTTTCTTTGTAAAAAAAGTAGGCAAAAGGTGGTCATGAATTTGACTTGAAAGCTATACATACTTGTTCAGTGCATAACAGAATGTCGAAAATATAGAGCAACTAAAAATTAAACCTTAAGGAAAGAATGATATCAATAATTTTAGAGCATGAATCATTTACTAAAAGCAACAACATTCTTAAGACTAGGAGAACATTGCATTCCTAAGTTTGTCCAGATTTCTACTCACTGGGACACCCATACCTAAGTTCACCTAGACTTCTCCACACCTGTATAAAGACACTTCTCAACACCTAAAGGAAATCACACAAATTAATGAAGAAAAGCACACGGATTTGAAAGAATGGAAGACACTATTGTTTTCAATATGGAGGGCAAAGTGGTTCAAATTTTCGAAACTGATGTTTTTTTTAAACTATTTGTTTCTATTTTAGGCTTTAGGTTGTTGTATCCATTAACATCTATTCAGAAAATTTAAGCAGCAATTCTGTAGTGGAACCTGCTGCGAAACATGTGGAAACATCTACCAGCTATTCCCACACATGAAATATTTCCTATACAAGGCAGATCAAGATGTTTAATGTTTGGTTACATACCAAGAAAAATAAATCAGCTATATGATTGGCACTATAGTTTCTAAAAAAATTTCATTCCAAACTCTTGAAAAGATGGAATCTGGATACAGTGTTGTCTTGCAGTTATTGCTAATTTCTCTGAACTGTTATAAGTGTTTTTAAATTTTTTGCATGTGCTTTTCTGTGTAGGAACTTGTATATCGAAAAATCTTGCATTAAATTTGTTAAATCGATTGTCATCATGTCTTCATATGACATGCCAACCATATGGAAACATTCCAATTTGATTCAAACATAAAATCGGGACTTGAAAACCAAATGGCATATTTGAGTTCAAATGACAATATAGATTTTAACATTGTAATGTACAAATCATCTCTATAGAGTTGACTTTAGAAAATAGATGTCATTTTTTGTAGCACTAATATTCGTATGAATCCCATTAAATGTAGCCAACTTATACTCGGTTTCACGCTTGTTGGGGTTTGAACCTGGGTCATTGGCGTGCCAATTTCACATCACCATAGCCCAAAATACAATAGACATCAATTTTTATAATTACTTCAAATTAAAACTGTGTTGAATTGTCTTTTCAATTTGACAATGGTCTAAACGAAACCTAGAATAAATTAGTGGTGACCTTGTGGTCAAAATTTCACTGTAAAATTATGGGAAATGCTTAAAATTGCCAAAGTAAATTGGAATTGCCTTGGGAACCTAAAACTGTTGTCTGGAAATATTAGAAGTGTTGTAGCTAGCGAAAATCAGCATTGTTGAACCCTAAAAAAGGTTATATAGTTCCAAAGAAAAGGTAGCAATCTTGAGGAGGTCCGAATTTGGTGCCAAAGAATATCCCCAGTAGTGCTTTGCAGGGTTGATTTGGTAAGAAGGAACTCAACAATGTCTTCAATTTTGGTTGGTTTTCATGGATATTGCTAAAGGATGGAGTAATATTGATTAAATGACCTACTTTATTGAAGCAATTGAGTAGAAGAACCTTCGGAATTATTTTGTAAAATTTTATAACATGCAGATCTGATTTGATTATGTAATGGAACAATAGAACTAATTTTTTACTTTTAGTAGACTTCAACATATGATTCTGATTTTATAAAACAACAGTAGATAACCAGCAGTAACTAAAACAATCATCCACAAGAAAACAATAATTTTTACAATGGGGAAACCTTTTCAGGAATAAAACCCCAGCAACAAATAATCTTCCTTAAACTGAGATGACTGAGTTTTATACGAATAGATTTAAGAGTAGAGTTTACAAAGATGCCCTTAGGGCTTATTACATACCAATAGAAACAAAGTTGAAACCTCTGGAGTCTGAATGCAACCCACTAATGATGATATTAGTCCTACTCCCTAAATTGATGTTGTTAGCCATTTAGCAAGCAATGACAACATTTTTCCTGTTCAAAAATGAGGACAGCACTTCTTCTAGGGCTCGATCTGAGATAGGGCATCTCTTTAGAGCCTGATCAGTCTCACAGTAGGCCTATTAGGGATTCAACAGGTCCTTGGCATCCTTTCTAGGGCTTAGAAAAATTCTCAGCAACCCTTCTAATACTGATACAGACCCTTGATGGCCCTGTTAGCTCTGATACAAACCCTGATGCCTAAGCCGTGACCTCAATGAGGTCTGTCCACTTGGCCACAGCCCTGTTAAGGTTCAAACACATCGTCGGCAGCCCTATTTAGGAAGATGAAATCCTTGTTGGGCTTGAGCAGACTTGATGGCAACCCTAATTGGGGCATAAGCAGAACAACGACAGCCGTATTGAGGCTTAAGTAGACCCTCGGTGTCCTTGCTGAGGTTGACAACAGCTCTTACTGATCTGAATTCCTTAGCAGCAATTGAATACAGAGAACTGAATTCTTCTTGAACCCACCTGCTACCTCATGTAAAATCGTTTAGGAGAGCCAAAGGAAAATTCCCCAATGCCACAGATATTTGGGGTTGGATTCTGAAAACCAAGCTTTCAAAGTAGAGCTAGAGGTAATTTCCCAATTCTATAGAGATTTTGGACTGGGTTACTAAACCTTGGCTATCAAAGTACCAAGAATTGAGAATCATGAATTGGCCCCATTTTGAAAAAACCCAAAATTAATGTACCACTAGTGTTCATGTGATTAAGGAGTGTGATCATTCGCCATGTGGAAGGATCGACATTGTTGGACCTCAACTACTATTGTAAAGTGCATACGAGAAGCATTTATAATTTTCTGATCCTCCCCTCAAATCGATGGTCCTTGTGAGAGTCAATAGATATCGAAGGAACAAGATTGATCAATACACGAGGCTTAACTTATGTAGACAATTCATGTGAAATCATATGGATTTAACATAAAGTACATGATAATAAATTTTACTATGTGAACCATAACAATTAGTATGAATCCTAGCATATAGTTTATGGTTTGAACCCTTACGGAGTAATGACAAGGAACCATACATTGAACTTTTAGGGGTGTTGGTTACCAAAGAACATAAACCTTTTTTTAACTATTTTAAAAAAATAATAAGGTGGGAACACGATTAGGGACATCGAGATGGTACTATCATATAAATAGCCACATAAAGGGTTTAAAAGACAAAAAGGTTTCTTAATTAAGTTGAGAGCAATAGTGAACATACTTAAGAGATCATAAGATAGACTTATGGTGACAATACTGTAAAGAGAAAAAAAATTACTTGTCCAAAATTTTAAGTGTATTACAAAGACATTAAATAGACATAATAAAAATCATAATGTTATTTCAAAATAAAATTGTAATTGATAATTATAAAAAAATGATTCCTATAATATTATTGGAAATATTTTTGAGCACATCAACAAGATTTTAAAGTAAACCATGTATTGTCTTTCTTAAGGTCTGATAGACCAATCATCATCATCATCATAATGGAAAACTATATACGTTTTGAAATTTGTTTTTTTATGAAAAATGAGAGAGAGAAAACTAATAATTCATTTGAAGTTGCTTATATTGTTCATCCTAATTAGTTTTTTCAAACTCCTACACTAAGGGGAGTTTGTTTGTTTATAGTGGACTAGGAGCACCTATTATTTTGGCCTCCCTCACATTTCATAAAAATAAATGGAGGGTATATTCCTTTGTATCATTCATTATTTTTCACTCATGTATTCACATACTCAAGTGCTAAATATATGATGGCCACCATGAACTAGACTCCTTGTAATTCTTGTTCAATGTGTTTTATCTCGATCTGAATCACCATTGTCCTATTGTACAAAAACATTCTTATGAAACAATTAGCAAGCTATGTCAAAATACATTTGTTGGAAAGTTACTGTGCACATAACCCCAACACACACACATGTAACAATGCAATTGACCCCATGCAGTTAACCTATGCACCTAAACCATGCACATAACACATGTCGTTGTCCTATGAACTTAATCCATATGCATAATTGACACAAAAGCCTCGCCATGTGGCCCTTCGACACTACAAGCATACGATGATAAGTCCTTTGTTTATGTCCTCAAACAATTTATTAACAGGAAACAAATTATGGTGCGAATCTCCATCATAACAACCAACTTGGATACAAAACGCGGTTGTCATGAATGAAGAATTGGAATCCACCCTTTTTATCACTAAAAAGGAATCAATGCTTCTCTAACAGGCATGGTTATCGCTTTATTGAAGAGAAGGGAAGAGTAATTGTAAATAGATTGGATATGAAGTATCAAATTGATGAACGAATTTCCTCCAAAGAAGAGCTTTCTTTTACTATACCCATGGCAATGGCATCAAGAATGGTGTTGATTCGATGGGAAAATGTTTGGATATTACTTATTCTAATATATTGCTTGTCATTGAAACCATTCAAATAAGATTCTTAATAGTTGTATGTGTAATAGATTAAGATGTTTAAGCGAACATACTCATCACTATTTAATACTGAATTCCCCAAAATTGTATTGTAATCCTTTAACATTATATATTTATTGTAATATTTTGTATTTAATATGCTATGTATGAAATTTTAGAGTATGAAATGAATATTATATGTGGCTTAGGCTATATATATAGTATATGAGTCTTAGAAGTAATGGTTAGCATGTGATTCATTTGTTTCTAACAATAAATTATGGTGCATAATAAGATGTGCTTATCTATATTGTGTGTAAAGATTCAGATCAGTCATACACGTCTTATTGACTAAATAATCCTTCATAACAATGATTAATTATTTTTTCCCTCGCAATTCCTTCTATAGAAATGAGTCATATTTTTGGCTCCATGCATAGCTCATGAGTCATGATCCCTAAAAGACATGGATACCACACAATTTCATAGTTTCTACTCAAACCATGCTTTGAGCTAGTACATTTAATTATAGGACATATGAGGTAATATAGGGCCTTTTACATGGCTCATTAGCCATGGAGAGGCATATTTTAGGTCCTACAACCTTAGTTTATTTTCTAAGAGAAATAATTTGAGAACAATAGGCATAAGAAACATCATATTAGTAATTCCCCCTATATGACACATGCAGGCCAAAGGATCACTTTTCAATGAATCATTATGTGGTGGTATTGGACCTTATGCATGCTCTTAATAGTGCCCATACTCCGATTATAAGGACAAATATCCCATCGAGAGGTCATCTTTGGTTGTTGGAGACATCATTGTTAGACCTTTAGGCCTAAAATTTTCCTATATATCCCAATGCATGAGATTCTTACACCAACCATGGTTAATACCTCAACACCTAAACCTACTACTCAAAAACTTCTAATGGTGCCTATATCTCCACTTGGTGGCTAGGAATATGCTCAAGATATCATGTTTGATGTTTCAACATGATGTTGTTGGCCCTACCTATCCATATCCCAACTTTGAGGAAAACAACACTCTTAGGAGATTGAGTGTTATGGTTCAAGGTCTTGTTATTGAAGTAGGCTACTTGAAATATTGATTTAGATACTAAGAAATAGTTTCCTCTCTTGTGCATGTCTATGGTCCCATGGCCCATCCTTGGTGCTAAAAATATTCTAATGGTGTCATTTTACAACTTAGAGGCCAAATATCCTACATATAGGCCATGTGTCATACATTAAGGGTTTATTCATGGCCCTTGAGTTTCAAAGGCTAAATTTTAGGATTAGATTCAACAAGGATTGGATAATTGGCATATCCTATTATAGTGGAACCTACAAGGTAAGCCAAAAAATACCCTTTTGTTTTGAAAAAAATGTGGTTTGGTCAATGAGGGTTTAAAGATAATTCAAGTGAGTGGTGAGAGGATGTTGATATCCACATAAGCTCAAAAATGTTATGTTGCAACAAAAACTTAAGCCTTGAAAGCTACGATAAATTACTTGAAATTCTTTAAATCCTTGAAAGCATTTACACCTAAAAAATGAGAAACATAACACTGATCCTTGAGTGGAACTTCAAGGATCAATGGACCTTCTTGGGAACTTATATATTTTTATACAATGACTGTATTTATGTAAATCCAACACTACTTGATGCAACATGACCATGGAATTTCATAATTGTTGTCATAATATAGAGTTTGTCATAATTGTTGGACTGCCCCCAAAATTCAAAGTTCTCATGACTTTTAAGGGCAACTTTAAAACAGTCGCCCTCAAAAGTCCAATTCCCATGACTTTTGGAGGCAACTTTAAAAAACAACTGCCCCCAGAATTCCAATTCCCATGACTTTTTTTTTTGGGCAAGGGGGTGGGTTTAAATCCATCTTGAAAATGACCTTTAGGAAGGGGATTTCCAACCCACCCCCCCCCCAAAAAAAAAAAATTCTTGGGAGCCGGACTTTTTGGGGGGGGTTAAAAGCTGCCCCTAAAATTCCAATTCTCAAGACTTTTGATGGGAGTTTTTAAGAACCGCCCCCAAAGACCTAAATAACTTTTTTTTTGGGGGGGGAGGGGAGTTTATCCAAACCGCCTCAAGTCAAAACTGCCCCCAAAAAGGTATTTTGTTGTAGTGATCCACTTCTTCAAAGTAACACTATGAGAATTATTGAAATGCTTGCTTCATTCCATTTTAAACCAAGACCAAAATTTCCTTAAGAGTACAAAGAAAGTTAGCTTTTGTGTTAAGATTGATAACCACTTCTTGTGCCTTGGATGTTCTTGGTAAAAATGAGGGTATGGATGGGGGGGTTGTCCAAAACAACATTCTAGGGTGACATTTTGGTAGCACTATGATAGGTGGTATTGTACTACCTTTCTGCAAGGGGGGTGTAGCGAGGGGTGGGGGTGGGGGAACTACTAAACCCAATGGACATATTAGTCAATGTAAAACCCAATGGCTAACAATATTTTTATGGTCAACACCTCACAACCTCTATTACTTTTTATTAACTCCAAAATATCAAGTCTCGCAATATCCATAAGTATTATGACATGCATCATCATCATGGACAACGATGTTGTCATCATCATCATTAATGCAATATGGTACATCAACATCATCTTGATTATCATCCTCATTATCATCACCATATTCAACATTAAGTACATCATCAACAAAATCATCATTGTCATTGTCATTATAGTCACTCATATGCCATTAGTGTTCATAATCTCTCATCGCCATTAGGATTCATGTCATGTAATTGTTAAGGTCATTTATATGTTGTTACAATCATTTCGATGATAATAGGGTTGTTTAGATGTCATTACATATATTTATGTGACATTAGAATCAATTAGGATCCAAAAGTGCTACTACATTCATAATCATTGTTGATATCCACATCGTCATCATCATCATACAACAAATCAACATCATTTTCGTCATCGTATTCATCATCAATGTCATCATTAATATCATCCTGATACTAATGAGCAAGGAGCCCTATTACTTCACAATAATGGATGATACAGTCTTATACTTATAAAATCATATCCACACGCTCCATCATGATTATCGTAATGCATCATCGTCATGTTGTTATGGATAATCAGATGCAATTAGGGTCTATAAAATGTTATTGGGGACACTCAAATGCCACTAGAGCAATTTAGGTGACATGAAGGTAATTTACCCCTCACTAGGATTAATCAAGAGCCAAATGTGCCATGATTACGATCATTTAGGTGCCACTATGATAAATCAAGATCCAAAAGTACTATCACATGAATCATGATCATTGACATTGACATTGATATATCTGATGTTATGTCAGACATTTTCCGAACACAATTTCTAGCTCTAAACCTAGTGCAATTCCTAGCATGGTTCCCTTCAAAATTTCTATCATTATTCTATGTGCTATACCTGGAATTGTGCTGGATGTTTTATAGGCGCAATTCCTGGATATATACTTAGCACTATGTTGGATGTTTTTCTTGCTGAAATTCATGGCACAGTTCTTGTTGCTAACCCTGGATTAATATATGGTGCTATGCTATTCAGGATGTTTTTTGGAGGCTATTATGGGCGTTATATGGGATGTTTTTTTGGGCGCTAATTGGGACATTAATTGGGATGCTAATTGGGACACTAATTGGGACATTAATTGGGATGCTAATCAGCATCCAAAATAGCACCAATTTTTAAAAAGGGATGCTCATTGGGATGCTAATTGGGATGCTAATTGAGACTCTAATTGGGATGCTAATTATCGTCCAAAATAGCGCCAACTTTTAAAAAGGGACGCAAATAACACCATTAAAAGCGCCATCCCATGGAAAATCGTCCACTTTGTCCAAAAAATGATGAAAAATACACTAAAAGTGTTACTGGACGCTAAAAAGGAAGCTAAAAGAGACGCTAATCACAAGGTTTTGTTGTAGTGAAAATATTTTGCTGCAATTTGCAGCACTATGAAGCAATAAAGCAGTATTCTAGTTCTTCTCCGCAGCGGCATCCTGAATTTGTGCATGTGAACCTATGAATCCAAAATAAATGATTATATTTGGAGGAGTCTTACTCTTTGGAAGAAGAATAATATGCTTAACTAAATCAGAAATATAGACAGTTGTTGTATGTAAAAGGGACCCATGTAGAGCAACTGAAATCAGCTGATGAGAGAGAAGGTGCTTGAGAATTCGAACCATGTGAGGAACACACAAAAAATGATATATTTCAGCATTGAACATCAAACCATGTGAGGTTAAATCATCCCCGAGTGTTAGGAGCAAGTGTCTAGGAAAATGAAGAATGTCTCCCTCTTTACTAGTTCTGTGGGGAGATGAGCATGTGATCAAATAGATAGGTATAGAAGACCTAGGACTGTGGAAAGTGAATGCTTGGGATCCATAATCTGATATATGTTCAAAAATAATCAATGATTCACAAATTAAATGTCAGCAAACTCATAAGAAACTAACATCAAATCCCTAGCAACAAGTTTGAAGGAGACTTGCAGTACTTGATTTGTCACACCAAAATTAATGAAACCAGCTACAAGCATGAACGAAGGCTCTTGGAACTTAAAAATTGAACCAAATATCAGATCAGATCCAAAAATTTTCATATCATATAAAAAAATTGAGGAATGATATCAAATCCCCAACAACAATTTTGAAGGAGACTTGCGGTACTTGATTTTTCACACCAAAATTGATGAGAGCAGCTACAATCCTTACTCAAAGCTATTAAAATTTAAAGAATGAACCAAATAATACCAGATCATATCCAAAGAAGATCATATCAGATCCTAATAGGTTCATATCAGTTCCAAGAGTGTTCTCCACCGATATGGTAGATGCACAATTTTCTCTTTCTTCAAAATTCTGAAAATTGGTGCATGCAGTCATGTAGGAATTTACTGGAAGCTCTAGAGAAATGAGAGTGAATGGATCACTCCTAAAATATAGTATTATTTCCAAAATATCCATGGTATTACTTATCTTCACACCAGCAACATCATTATATATATATAAATCAAATTCCTCTTCTTTTTCTGAAACAATCACCGGTAAACTATGCACATAATTTAAAATAGAAGAAACATTGGAGAATTTTTGAAAAGAATGAAAAGAGAGTTTTTCTTCAAAAACAAAGATTATAATGTCTTATTCTAGATCATACATGTGAGGAGATGAGATATCAGATATCTCGTACACTTCCGGAGCAACAAGAGAAGGAGTCACTTCAAGGAGACTTTCTTCAATTCGAATTGTCTGTGAGGAAAATTATTCTTCCTCTTCCTCTTCAAAAATTTGATTTGATGTAGGAGAGGGCATGAAATCATCATGCATGATTTTATCTAAACCTCTTTCAACAACTGGTATTTTAGATTCATCTCCCATATGAATGCTAGGTTCTCCTGATAGAGGGAAAGTGATGAAGGATTTCCTAAAGGAAACCATGTGGTTGGATGGTCCAGAATCTATCAAATAAGCCTTTGACAGAGTGAGGATTGCATGCAAGAATATCTCATGTTCTTCAGTATTCTCTTCATCATAAAACATCTCTACAAATTGTGTAAGGGAAATATTTTTTTGTACACATAGAGCTTTCAACTAATCGAGGTTCTTATTCATGCATGAGTCTTTTGGATGAAAACCCTCATACAATAGGGATACTTTTTCTTTTCAAACCTTTTATTCTTATTAGAGCGCGAAGCTCCTTCAGAATTCTTTTTATTCTCTTTAGGATTTGAATCAATAGTTTTATGCTCCTTCCCTTTAGATCTCCCTTTAGCTAGCGCTTTGGTAGAGTCTATCACTAGGAGAGCTTGATCTTTAGTAGTCTTGGTGACTCCCATCTAGATCAACTTCTCTTGCTCCTGTATTGAGGACTCTATAAAGGAATTAAGTGAGGGCATACTATAATTAGGAATGGAATCTCTCCCGGAAGGGAAGATTGAGACAAATACAAAATACTCAGGTCCTAGTTTGATGAGTATGGATAGCACATGTTGATCGTCTTTTATTTCTATTCCGCACTGTCTGCATTGAAGTGCAAGAAACTTGAATTTAGTAAATAACTTTTGCACCATATCAACACTGTTGGGATGTAGGGTACCAACTTGTTCTCTGAAATTTGTTCTTGAAGCTCATCTTGCTTGCCAAACAAGTTTTCAAGCCTCTCCCAAGCTTCCCTAGGAGTCCTCAAACCTTCAAGGTGGAATAGGAGATCTCTCGATATGTGAGTACATAGATAACCTAAAGCTTCATCTAAGCGGTTCATAAACTTGTTTCTTTCAACTAGATGATGGGGCTCGGCCTCCCTACCAAGTATTATCCTAAAGTATCCATGCTTGTGCAAGGGAAGCTACATATCTTCCATCCAATCAACATAATTGAAGGGTGTTGGGATCTGAGGTGTAGGAAATTGAGAATCCATAATTCTTCAGCTGGGAAAGACAATACCTTCGCACAAGCTACATAGCACTTGAATAATTTCACTGTAAAACACTAAAGCATTTGAACTATATTAGAATCATTCCTTCCCTCTCGACATCAACACTTTCTCAGGGTCAGTCACTCCCGCACCGTCACTATGAATAAATTAAGAGGAAGCAAGGTACTCTTTGTGGGACTTTTGTGGAAACCCAACTACTTCTGATGCTCAATGGAGAGTATACAAACATGAAGCTCACTTGAATGGATCTGATACCATGTTAGAATTGTTGTGAAATTTAGATCATCAAGCAAAGAGTCTAAATTATTGATGCAGTGAATAGGAATGAATTATACAAACTGAATAGATCAAATATCATAGAAAACAAGAAAGTATTGCTCACAGAATTACAATATTATCTTCATTACATAATCTGGTGTTATAATAGTGTTACATAGGAAAAGAGTTTGAATCATTAGGGATGAATTTGAATCTCCCAACTAGGTGTGACTGTATTTGACTGAATAGCTAACTAAATATGTCTAAATCGCTATCGAAGTCCAAATGGTTAACTCCAGATGTCTAATCAAGTCACACAATTAGTAATAATCAGTTAACTCATTCTAATTGAATTGGTAGGTGAGAAAAGATGCCTTATCCACATGAAGTCATGCCTAACTGGTGCTAACTGATTTGAAAGTGAACTAACTAAAAGTAATAAGAAAATAACTAATATTAACTAGTTCCAACTCCAACTGAATGAAGGAGGCTCGTGCCAGGACTCCCAATGACTCCTAAAATGTAGGGATTGGCCTATGAGTTGCCTAAACCAATGCATGAAAGTGCAGCCAATGGAAGTTACCCTCTATTGATGTTCCCCACACTCTAGTAACTGGTACATGTGGCCACATTAGGCCAAGTGGACCCAATAATAATAAAATACTCCTAAGTTAGGAAAATAATAATCTAATAGACAACATGGTCAAGGGAGGATTATAAATCCTAACAGAGGAGTGGGGAGAGGATAAGGAACTAAATAGAGAACCAACTATGGACACTATGAGAGTGATGAACTTGATAAGGGTTGTGTTTCCTAATCATGGAAAGAAACCATTTCATTACTTGATTAGGGATAGTAAAGGAGCTAGGATGGAGAGAAGATACCATGAATGCCATGATTATAGCAAATTTTTGGAAGGGAGAGTCGAACATCAAGCTTCCAATTTATGCAAGTGGGTCGTATTTTTCAATTCCTTCCATAATTTTCACGAAGGATACAAATTTAAAATTTGAGTACATATAGACTAGCCCCTTTCCAAGCATCTTTCCTCTAGAGTCCCCTCATGTCCTAGTCATGAGCATTCCACAAGGCCTAGGTTGGGGGAACACCCAACATGGGTGTGTATTTCTTGATGATTTATCAGAATGCAATAGTCCTTGAGGCTAGATTAAGGGACACTATATCAATTGTTATTGATGTATTGTTGCTTTAGATACATGCCCTAGTTAGCTAACTTGTCGACAAGCTTGTTAGCTTCTCTTTTGACGTGGTGGGGAATGTTAGATACTTCCTTGTTTAGAATCGAAGAAATAATCTCTATTTTATTTGCTAATATCCAACTAGGAAAAACTATGATGATAGTGGATCCATTGAGTGCTTGATTAAGTATTTGGATAATTAGTTTAGGGTCCCCTTCAACAATGATCTTATTACACCTAGTTGGCTATTTGGATTCCAAAATTCTAAGCGTGAAACTCAACAACATTATTTCTATTATTTCATAGGGAGCACGCAAAGATACAAATAATGAGTCCATCATGATCACAGAAGACCTCATTGTATCCTATAATACTAGGGATGCCATTGCTTTCTCAATCAAAATTGAGTTTTATGAAACTAGGATATTGGGACCACGAGGAAGGACTAGAAACAGGATGAGGAGGGGCCTAAGGGAGGGGAGAATATGATGGTGAAAAAACTATAGGCTTAGAGGATAGAGTAATGTTAGTTTTTATTATATCTTGTTATCTTAGTTAGGACCTTTATCTGAAAGAATAACAAGTACAACAATATACATAAGATAGAACAGATACACAAGAAACAAATATTTTCACCGAGGAAACCATAAAGGAGAAAACCCCACAAACTTCCTCAGAATAGTAAAGTCAAAATGATTGTTTCATAAGATGAATAATCCTAGTAATAAGAAGCATCCAACAACTATCTATCTCTCTTCCTAGTCTCTCTCTCATGCGAACTTGAGTGAGTGTGAGGTGTATATAAATGAGGAAGGGAGCCTCCCTATTTATACTAATCAAGTGACTGGCCTATTACATGAATAGGGATGACATCTTACCCTAACAAGGCCGACTCCTCCTAGAGAGACACCAAAAGTATAGGACATGATGTTACATTGGGGACTATTTCCTTCACTTACAACGGAGGTTGTACCTCAATATCTAGACACAATAATGACATTCTAAAAGGAGGTAAACACATCTCTGATGGGGATAAAACAACATACAATGATCATATACATTGGAATATCTTCTGAAGTTACAAATACATCAACACTCCCTCTTAACTAGGAAGGTATTATTTCTCTTCCATAGCCATCAACACATATGGTCCAATCATTGTCACAGAGTCATCATCATAGCAGTTTCCATCATCATCTTCTTATCGATCATCGAAAGGTACTATATGTCATCAGAAATTTCTATAGAGCCATCCCTTTTTCATGTTGGGTGTAGGCCTAGTCCTCATCAAGGTCTTCATCACATTTACGAGGAATCCATCACATAGGAACAATCCAATTCCTTCTTTACATTTCCACAACAATAACTTGTGTCTCCTACCTTTATCTCATCTTATCTAGATCATCTCTTTTTTCCTATACAAAACAAAATAGAGCACAAAGAGCACAACCCAAATGCATACCACCTTCATTCTATCAACATAGGAAGATGTCAGGATGTCACCGAGACAATACTGCATCTACCACTATTTGAGAACCTCCTAGGAGTGCACCAAGTGCATTACATCTCTCCATGGTCAACTTGGGATCTACCAACATAGGATAACTTCCTAGGTGCACCTCAAGTGCTTTGTGAGCTTATCATCTCCAACATGGGAGCACACTAATATATAGATATATGTAAGGGCTGATTACGATTGAACAACCTGCTACACTAGGGATTTTATGTCTAGTTCAACCTCAAGGAATTATTACATATGAAAAACTTGCATCCATAATATTTTTCATTCAGACAACCTTTAGGGCATATTACATCTGAGTAACCTACATACCAGAACAGGGCTCCTTTTTACACTCGGACAAACCAAGAGACTTATTAAATCCAAATAACCCACATACAATGCCTGGGATCATATTTACATTAAGATGACCTGTCTCAAGACTGATTACATCAAGTAAATTGCATGTCACACTAGGAATCATATTTACACTTAGACAAACTACATGATTGATTACGTCCGAGCAACTTGCTACTGTTGATGTATATGTAACTTCGGAATGTATTCTTCTATGTATCTTATGTATTGTAACCCGATGTTTATTTCGGGATGTTTCTATTATGTATTTGAGTCATGTGGTCATGCCCCGATGTTCCGATCGGGAGGATTAATAATGTAATCAAGTCATATCAAGTCATTAGGTAAGTCCCCACAGTTTCGGGGCACTCGAGTTATTATACACTAATTAAGGTGTAGGCTTGAGTAGTAATTGTTAGGTTGAGCCTACGTGTGAAAATGCAATTCAAGTGAACGAATGAATATAAATAGAGAGTGAGAGTCTCTCTATTTATCACTTGTGAAATACATCACTTGCTCTCCCAAGTGTGGCGCACTACTGAAGAAGGAAATTTTGGGACTAGATAGAAGACAGAAGACTACTGCTGTTTTGGGAGATCTCTTACTATTTTTGGTGCTGATTCTATCTTAGAGGAAGTTGCGAGGTTTTCTCCTTTATGGTTTCCCCGAGGAAAATCTCTTTGTGTCTCTTGTCTCTTGTGATGTGCTTATGTTTTATTGTTGTGCTTGTTATTCTCTCAGTGAAAAGATCCTAAGATCATAATGATAGCTTAATGTGATGAAAAACTAACATGGTATCAGATCTAACCTGAGAAGAAGACATTGTGCAGCTGCAGAAACTAGGGATTCCTAGTTTGTTGAACTTCCTCCACATATTTTCAATAAAATTAAGGTGGAACAAATCTCCTCCTTAGGGTGCATCTTTCTGTCGAAGCGGAATTTGATTCCGAGCATTTTCAGTCTTCGATGCGGAAATTAGGGATTTCTACAGAAGAGGAATTTTTGAGTGAGACCAGCATAGTATTATTCTCCTCATCAAAACCGAAGTTTAGAGACTTGGACCAATAAATTTGGTTGGGTGAAGCTCCGGGAAAGTCAAACCCTAGTTTGACCTTGAGCTAGGAGAAACCCTAAATACTAAAACTTCTAAGGTTTGGTACAGTCGCTATATTCTGAGATTGGCGAAGTCTCAGAAGCTGAAAATTGCAGGGGCCGAAGATAAAGTCCTGATGAACGCTGTATCCAAAAATCAGGCTCAGATTCGCTGTATTCCAGGAGATATGATCTCTCCAAGTTAGGGTTCCAGCCTCTTCCAAGATTCATCCCTAAACAGGACATCTGGGGAGATCTGCAATATCTTGGGCTACAGACGTCCAAATGGAATTATTGAAGATGTTCCAGAAAGGGCACATAGTTTACTTTCGGTGATCCAAATATCAGACTCAAACGATGAACCAGTGACACGTGGCATTCTGTACAACTTCGCTATTCTGAACAGTCCTGTAATAGGTCACCTTGGGAAAAATATCATAAATCCCAAATGGTGAAACCAATTCTGATGAAACTTGCGGTGTTGGATCAGGGAAATGCACAGTTACCTCAATGATAAATTTCAAACACATAGGATCAGTAATTTCAGAGATATTACAGAAATAGTAACAGGGATTTCTGCAAAAGATATCAGAAAATTAGGGCTTCCTGTTTCAGAAGCTTCCCTCCACTGTTTTCAGAAAAGGAGTACATTGGACAGCTCCATTTGAAGAGATCTATATATTTGTCCAATCATATTTGAAAGTTTCCAAGTTTTTAAAATTAGGGTTTCTACGAAAAACCCTAGATCAACGAACTCTGGGACAAGGACGGACACCTCAAATCGGTAAGATCTAATCTTTTGTATTTCCATTTGAGGTTCTTATTTGAAAGATGTCTCATCATACCAAGCTTGATGAAAATCTTGAGGGAACTGATAAATTCCGAGCTTGGAAGTATAGGATCTCCGTGGTCCTGGAAGAGAATGAATTAGACTCCTACATTCATGAGGAGGTTCCAGTTCCAGAGGGAGATGAGGAAAAAACCTTGCATAAGAAGAAGATGGTTATGGCAAGGAGGATCATTCCTGATTCCATCAAGGATCATCTTATCCCACAGGTTTCCTCTCTTAAGAAACCTAAAGCTATGTTTGATTCCCTAACCAAATTGTTTGAAGGAAAGAACATTAATCGGAAGATGACCTTGAGGAACCAGCTGAAGAATGTGAAGATTCAAAATGCAGAAACCATCCAGTCTTACTTCACAGAGCAACTAGAAGCTATTGATGAAGAAGTGGAGAACACCGAGATTGTGATGACTACCTTTAATGGCCTCCCTAGGTCATGGGATGCTTTTATCCAAGGAATTTGTGCAAGAAAGAAGCTGGTAAAATTTAGCAGACTATGGGAAGAATGTTCTCAAGAAGAAGCACGGATAGCAGCTCGAGAAGAGAAGATGGGATGTGAAGACCAAGCTCTTACAGTTCATTCCAAGAAGGGAAGAAGAAAACCTCATTACTCCAAAGGTAAGGATCCTCATCATAAAGACAACTTTAGAAGAGATTTATCTAAAATAAGATGTTATACATGTGATGAAAGAGGACACTTTGCAAAAGACTGCCCTAAGAACAAGGGCCACTCTCATAAGAAGAAAGGAAACAAAAGAAGACATCATGCTCATGCTGCAGAGGATGATGAACCAACCAAGAAGAAATCCATATATGAAAGTGAATATTCTTCAAGCGAGGATGAATATGTTCTGATATCAGCCCTCACAGGTAACATTACTCATGGTAGTGATGATTGGATTATAGACAGTGGGGCCTCCAAACATATGACGGCATTCAAGGAATCCTTTGTAAGAATCTCAGAACATGAATCACCTCACAAGGTGAAACTAGGAGATGACTACCAATATCCAATAAAAGGTAGTGGGGAGTCTTCATACAAGCTAGACTCTGGTAAGTCTCTAACAATGAAAGAAGTATTGTTTGTTCTAGGATTCAAGAAGAACCTTCTCTCCATTTCTGCATTGATGCAAAAGGAATGCGGGTTGCATTCATAGATGGTCAAGTCATCATGTGGCCAAAAGGAAAGACTATCGATGATGCGGTAGTGATTGGAGAACAAGAAGGAGGCTTGTACAAATTGAAGGGCCATCCAGAACAAGCCTTGATCCATGACACAGTAGAGCCAAATGAGATTTGGCATAGAAGGCTTGCACATGTGCATTACAAAGAACTACCTATTGCAAGAAAAGCTGTTGAAGGTCTTCTAGAATTTCAAGCTATTTAAAGGGAAGAACAAAAATCAGAATATGACCTAAAGAAACCAGTTGAAGAATTTGAAGATCTAGAATGCAGAGACCATGCAGTCATAAGAGTCTCTCAAATCAAGAACAACTTGAAACAGAAGTGAAGAATGCAGAAGTGGTAATGGCCACCTTGAATGGCCTCCCAGGATCGTAGGATTCATTCATGTGAGGAATGTGTGCCAGAAGGAAGTGATTACTTTAAATAGAATCTAGAAAGATAACTCACAAGAAGAAGAAGCTCGAGAAGAGAAGATGGGAGCAACTGAAGATCAAGCTCTTACCATCCAAAGAAGATCCCTCAATCAATGAGGAATATGAAGATCTCAACTCTTGAAGAAATTATTATCCACCTCAGCATTTGGATAAGAAATGATGCTATCATGAATGAAGAAGACGATAAAGCTGAAGACTCAAGAAGGAGTATACCCACGAAACAAATAAAGATAAGTATTCAATTGTCATTTCATGATATTCTTTTGTTATGTATTTATTTATATTCAGTTGATGTATCATGCATGATAGGATGTTTGCATTAATGACAGTATACTACTAATATGCATGTGATGGGTAAGTAGCTCATGGTGCTATACAAATTCTCCATTGCTACTTATCTAGAATGAAACCTCTTTGCTGACATATTGGATTAGTGCATAATCTCAATGTTGTCCTGGTAGAGATGGAAGGCATCTAGAAAGTTTCAGTGAGATATGGATGAATGTTGTATTGGATAAAGTAGTTGCATGATCATATACTTATGCATAGTAACTTGCCAGTATGAATATTCCTTGTGAAATGTTTCTAACCATACAAATGCATTTGACTTGTAGGAAAGATCGCATACATAATCACCTACAAGCAATGAAGAATGAAGACTTGTTCCGAAGAACAAGTGACGACAGTTCAAAGACAAAGAATAATATGATGAGTGCAGTGACATCATTGATGCAGAACCCTCCAGCCACCAAGAAGAAAGGGAAGACCAGTTCAAGAAGAATGATGTCAAGGTGCAGTATCGAGAACTGAAGAGAAGTTCATAAGTTCCATCTTGCAGTAGATGGAAACATCGTGGGATACAAAGCAAGATTCGTAGCACGAGGCTTCTCACGAAAAGAAGGCCTAGACTACGAAGAGACATTTACAGCCAGTAAGAGTTTAAACACATACATGATGAGCCTGATGAAGATGCAAGTCTACACACTAGATGGTCACATAGAATATTAGTAGCATAGGAAGCTACTTGTCACTCTGATACAGAATGTTTTCAGTGCATAGAGCACAGAAGATAGAGGGAGTATGATGCTTCGCTTCAGAGGGAGTGACTACAGAATATACTGAGGATCGACATGGTACGACAGGATGGACAGATTACTGATGACTCTAGGCTTTACTGAGAGTAAAGTGGATTCCAACCTTTGCTTCAAGGTTGAAGGCGAAAGACCAGTGATGCTCCTGTTATCTGTCGATGCACTATTGTTCTAGGTATGGAGGTGTGGCAGATTATAGATGGAATCTTCCTTGGACAAGGGAAGTATGGAGTAGAGATCCTAAAGAGGTTTGGGATGATGGACTGCAAGGCTATGACCACACCGATGCCATCGAGCCTGAAGCTATTGAGTGATGCTTCGTCACAGTCGGTTGATGTTACGATGTATCGTCAGATGATTGGGTCATTGATGTACCTGACGAACACGAGACTAGACATTTTCTTTGCTGTGAACACCTTGAGCCAGTACTTGACAGATCCGAGAAGTGTTCACTTGATTGTTGCAAAGCATATTCTGAGGTACCTAAAGGGTACAATTGATTATGGGCTCAAGTACGATGTGAATCAGAAGATTAACCTGGAGGGTTATGTTGATTCATATTGGGTAGGCAGTGCCGACGACAGGAAGAGTACTTCGGGATGTTGCTTCAGTATGCGATCAGGTGTTATCTCTTGGTTTAGCAGGAAGCAATCCTGTGTGGCACTGAGTACAACTGAAGCAGAGTATGTCGCAGCTTGTTCAGCTAGTTGTGAGGCAGTATGGCTGTGGAAGCTACTGTCTGATATATTTGATCTCCAGTTAGATGCTACTTGTATACATTGTGACAACCAGAGTTGCGTGAAGTTGTCAGAGAATCTAGTGTTTCATGATAGGTCGAATCATATCGAGATCAAGTATCACTATATCAGGGATATGGTGCAGAGAGGAGCAGTGAAGCTCCTGTATGTTGCGACGAAGGAACAGATAGCTGATGTATTGACCAAGCCATTGGCTAGGCTGAAGTTCGAGTACTTCAGAGAGAGACTTGGTGTTCTCCAGATCGAGGCTTCCTCCCAGAGACAGTGATGAGACCCATAGCCATTTTGACATGGTGATAGGATTGGTTCCTTCCATGGTCCGATGTAAGGGCTGAGCCATCCCGTCATGGTGAGAGGATTGGTTCCTTCCATGACTGATATGAGTGCTGAGATCCATGGCCATTCTGACGAGCAGGTCAGATGTAAGGGCTGAGCCATTCTGTCATGGTGAGAGGGTTTCTCCCTTCCATGTCAGATATAAGTGCTGGCCATTCTGTCGAGTAGGACAGATGTAAGGGTAGTTTCCATTCTAGGAATGGAGGCACCTGGTCAGTTACCAGGATCACTCAGTGTAAAAACTGAGTATCCATTCTGATGTGATAGAGGGATGTGTTCCCACTTGATCAGATGTAAGGGCTGAACCATTCTACTCATGGATAAAGGATTAAGTTCCTTCCATGTCATATGTGAGTGTTGGCCATTCTGACGAGTAGGTCGGATGTAAGGGAAACTACCATTCTCTAGGAGAATGGAGGTGCCTGGTCAGTTACCAGGTAGCTCAGTCGAGGAGGACTGGGGGCCATTCTGATATGATTGTTGGGATGTGTTCCCCTCATGATCATATATGAGTGCATGCCCTTCCATCATTGTGAGCAGGATGTGTTCCCGCTTGGATGGATGTAAGTGCTGAGCCTTGTCACAGATGATAGAAGGTGTGTCCTATCATGCTAGTGACTATAAGTGTTATGCCATGTCATAGATGATAGTAGGTGTGTCCTCTCATGCTGGTGACTGTAAGTGCTGTGCCATTTCATAGATGATAGTAGGTGTGTCCTATCATGCTGGTGACTGTAAGTGCAGTGCCTTTTCACAGATGGTAGTAGGTGTGTCCTACCATGCTGGTGATTGTAAGTGCAAATCCTTTTCACAGATGGTAGTAGGTGTGTCCTACCATGCTGGTGATTATAAGTGCTAAGCCTTTCCCCAG